>ML796790.1:177641-192557 GCA_009831015.1 Picea engelmannii | reverse complement strand
TGGCATACAAATTGGAGTTGCCTGCATCTTCACGAGTACACCCAGTTTTCCATGTTTCATGCTTAAAGAAGGTTATAGGTGACAAGATCCCAGTTCAAACTATATTTCCAGAACTTGACGAGGAAGGAAAAATCATATTGGAGGTTGAAGCCATCACTGACACAAGAATTCGCCAGCTGAGGAATAGAATCATTTTAGAGTATCTCATTAAATGGAGGAAACTATTGGATGAAGATTCCACTTGGGAAGATGAGTCTTTTATACAGAAGAATCCATAGTTACTCAAGAGTTGCGGACAACACTTGTCTTAAGGGGAGTGGCATGTTAAGCCCTAATATTGGCTCATTACCCCTTAATTGGGGCATATTAGATTAGTAATGTTATTTTTTTTATGTCGTCTTTATTCCATTAGTTGTAATTATACCTCCTAGTCTCCTATATATACAAGGGAGACATTTTCATTTGGAATCATATGGTACTTGAAAATTTATGTGGGGTAAAAGGAGGTTGCCCCCTCGAAGAGGCTTATTATCTGAAATTCTCTCTTTTTCAAGGCGTTGAGTACTTATTATGAGGTTTTCCTATGCTATATTGATATTTGGTTCTTAACATTGATGCTCCCAGTGTTTCCTTGGTCACAAGTATAGATGTCTTCCTAGAGCTTTATTTCTTCACTTGTGACAAAGATTATCCTGTCTTCGGTGGTGCCATTTATATCTGTAACTAATAAATTCTTTGGATTTGTGTGTGTTCACTCATCTCTTTTCTCTATCTTCTCTCTATGAAAACTAAAATGAAAATAACTTATTTCCGTCAACACTTCAACTTATTTTATCCCTTTTCACCTATTATTGATATTATTCACGCCCAAATGTGTAGTCTAATCCAACTTGAAATTCACATTCAATTATTTCCATACTCTACAATGAATTTGGATTATTCTTTGGATCATGGTGTAGATATTGCCATTTTTTCACAATCGTGGTGCCTCTTTTCATTAATGATTATGTGTCTCCACTACTTCATCATTATGAATGCTCTTTAATGCTTGTCCCATCATGTTTTATATTTAATGCCTTCAACCGTCTTCTGTGCGGATCTCCAACATTACCTTCTTTCATCATAATCTCTTTTTCCTTTCTATGTAGTTCACCTTTCTCTTTATTGAATGCACCATTTTCTATTATATCTATTAATGGATAACTCCAATCTTCAAATTCTTTTATTTCTTTTTTTCCTTTTCTATTTTATCTTTTTCTTTCTATAATACACTATAATACAAGAAATATGGTAAACATATTGTGCACTAATACTAGTCAGTGGAAGCATGGATATCCCTATACATTTTCAGCTAATTACAGTTAACTAGTCCTTCCAAAACTTCTTCATTTAGTCTCTCTAACTAAACAACACCTGTATCTGTCACAAACTTGATCACATATGGATCTAAAAAATGCATTTGGAACTTTCTCGGGTGCTGCAAAAAATTGTTGTCATAAAGAAAAATTAAATCTCCTATCTGGAACTTCTTTTGTTTAATATGTTTGGCATGCCATCATTTATCATGTGCTTTCTGAACTTGCTGATGGAAACCTGTGAAAAATTGGTCTTCCTCAATTTCTACTACTTTTGAAAGTTTATTTTCCACTGCGCCAGAATCTGTAAGCTTTGCCATCACACCAATGCACATTATCAATATAATAAATTCCATAGGCATCACAACTTATTGACCATACATCAATCTAAATGGAGTCTTTCATGTGAACTTCTTTCTTGTAGTCCTATATTCCCATAACACTACTATAATTATCAACTCCTAGTCATCTCGACTTACATTACAAACCTTGGTTAATATAGGTTATAAGATCTTATTGATTGCTTCTATTGTGTTGTTTTCCTGAGGATGGTATGGTGTACTCTTATGATGGTGAATCTGAAACTCCTATGTCAATGCTACAATTTTCCTAATCATAAAGTGAGTTCATTGGCCACTCATAAGTATTCGTGGGCATCCAAACCTTGCAACCACATTTTCAAACAAAAATCACGCAGACTAGTTTTTCCTTAGCCCATTTGGTCAAGTAGTTTGTCGTAGTAATGATGTATATAGCTCCTGACCTCTTAGCTGGTGGATTAATCTTCCCAACAAAGTCCACTTCCTATTTATAAAAAGTGTGAATTGTCACTTGTGGCACTAAGGGAATTTAATCTCTCCTAGAAGGCTTCCCAATCCTTTGACAAACATCACAACTCTGGTAGAATTCCTTAGCATCCTTGTGTAGGGTAGGAAATCATAATCCTGCACGCAAAATATTCTAATTTGTTTCTTTTCCTACATAATGACCTCTTGCAACTCCTTCATGTGCCTCTAAGAATATTATATTTCTTTCATTATCTAATACACATCTTCACAGAATACCATCTGCGCCTAACTTGTATAAATTTCCTGCTATGAGTTGATAGTGTACTTCCTTCACTAGTGTTAACACCTACTATGTTCTACTTTGTTTTTTCCCTCATTCATTCCTACTTGTCATTTCAAATTTTGTATAAGCTATAAAATATTTAGAATTTTGTTGTTAAACGTTTAATATCTCACCTTAAGGGGTTTTAAATAATTCTAGACTGAATGAATGAGATGGACTTAATGTTGTGAGAAGGGGACATAGGGAATTAGATACGTGTTTAAATGATTACTTGATGACAAAAAATGGTTAAAAATATTTTCATTTGAGCCATTAGTCATGTAAAAATTTATGCAACATGATTATTTAACTTCATGAGTTGTAGAGTCAAAGTCTAATCCACTCAAGTGAGAAAAAGGCAGATATGGTTTGGTGCTACAGGAACTTCCACATGTCCCTCGTCATGATAATTTTAAGCACTTTGGTGAATTGTGGAAGATGTGGATTGTAATACAAGCTCATGAGTTTGAAAAATTGGTTAGAAAAGTACTCTTCATCAGCCATAGCATGTGAAATGGGGTGTATCATCATTTGTACATGTCAGTCATTCAAAAGGTTACACGGATCAGTTGTCTTATTAAATGTTTTTTCAAAAACTGGCGCATAGTTCGTTACCTACAACAACTAGTTTATTTGAATTTTCTCCTGCAGAGCTAGAAAATATCCTTGATCCTCGTTACACAGCAGAAAAATCTCTTCTCTGTATCCAAGAATATAGTTTTCAAGTCATGACTATTTAGATGGGTAAAGGTTTACATGTGAATCAAAAAGATCCTGAAGGTCCTGAATTCATGGAGGCTTATGAAGATTGTCAAATCATTTTCAATCGGGCAGGGTGGTACCTTTTCTATACCAAGCTAGATGGTCACCATTACACTACAACCAAGGAGTTTGCTGATATTTTCAATGGATAGCGGGATCGAATCGCAAACCTGGTTATGCAGGTTACTGAAGAATCTATAGTTGTTTCTTGCAACCTCCCCACTAATGGCGAAAGGTGGTTTAAAAATAAATTGATTATAGGATGAGACGTCAATCAGTTTTTAAAGACTGAACATAGAGACCCTAATTAGGCCAAGGGAATCCCCAGGGATTGGATTTTTGATGAGTGGATGGAAGCCCTACTCATGCTTAATAGTTTCATAACATGTCAAGGGTGTTATTCTATTGTATTCCTATTCCATCTTTGATTTCTGCTTCATCTAGAAAGAATTAAGAGTTTGAATTTACCTTATTATTTATTTAGGGATCTCAACAAGATGGATATGAAGGTTCAAGCCAACCCCAATACCCCTCCTCATGGAATTTTCTATTAGGGTTTGATTAAATTTCTTATCAAGGCCGAACTAGGGAAGTTGGAGAAGACTTTGGATCAATTCTTGATCCAGTTGGGGTTTGAGAATAAATATAATTCTTATGATTCTTAATCAAATGGAAATATTGTTAAGCCTGATCAAGAAACTCCATCTAATGTCAATCAATCTGCCACTGCAAATAAGGGTAAATGTGAATCATGCTTAAATACTCCAGACGAGCCTGTAAAATCTACATAAACCAATCAAAAAATAGATGCAGGGTCTTCTCACATATTAGGTGGAGGTAAGCACCCTTTCCATTTTTCACAGAAAGCCTACTCAAAAAGGGCTAAGAGGTTAGCATAACCTAGGGTTTTAGTGGAGGACCAGCAACCTGGAAAAAAAACAATAGAGTTTGAAGATCTTGTACACCTTGAAGATCTTATCCAAAAGCTCACTCCTCATGCCTCGAGTTCCTCAGAAGACAATACCTATAGGTATATAATTTTAGTAAGGAAATGAAGCAAAAGGCCTCAAAATAAGTTCAGGTTGAAGTCTAAAGCAGTGAATAAAACCTGCCATCATAGAGAAGGTTATCATCATTGATGAAGAGCATGTCAAACCTATTGGAAAGACATATATAAGCAAGAAAACTCCTTTCACTAAGCCTGAGAAGGATAAATTCAAGAAGGGTGGTTTTCTCATAATAAAAAGACAATCACTGGGAAAAGCAAAGTTCCTACCAAGAAACAAGGTAAAAGGGATATGAAAATCCCAAACCCTAAGATTGGATCTGAAGGGAATGAGCCTAAATATATGCAAACCCGATCTCAATCTAAGCATACCATAAAGGATAGCTTATAATCGATGACATAAGAAACTTCCTCAATATTGCATAGAAAGTTATCTATTTAAATATATCACCTCTAGGATAAATCCATTTTTTGAGATTAAAAGTAATGGAGGATGGAAAAATATTTTTTGTTCACTATGTCTAAGGTATCATGCTCCTTTTTTTATATGTAAAACTATAAACCAGGCAAATAAAAGAGTTTAAAACATGCAGGATTAGTTTTTGGAAGGTCGCTACAGGAAGTTCCTGCAATCGTATACACAGGGAAATAAATGTGATACTGAAACACCTATAGTAGTCGATTTTGTTGCTATTCGCATCTAGATTCATATCTTGTAATACAGGAAGGCTATAAATTATGTAAGCATATAATGGATCATGTTATGAATATATAAAGTGTTTTGTGGATATAAAAAACTATATTGGGATACGGATATCAATCCATATTAGTCACTTGTGATGAGTTGTCAAAGGATGATCTCAAGTGGATCATTGAAGATCAGATATATCTGGGAAAGACAAAGATGAAGTAACAGTGTTATTATTCAAATTTAAAATAAGTCAAATCAAAGATATGTTATGAAAGGTTGTTTCCCTAATTTTAGGAGCTTTTTTGTAAATTGTTATGATTTGGTATATCAGCAGTTAGAAACTTAAATTCGTCCTGCGTTTTTGTAGAGATTTGTTTTGAGGTGTCCCTGATTCTCAAGATTGAACATAAGTACATGTAACCTATTTGAAATATTATATATTGACTAATATAGAATAAGAAAGTGTTGGATCATTGTTTTCCTAAAAGACTTTATCTTATACAATTGTTTGGATCGACCTTATCTGTATAAAGATTTCAGTGGTTAATGAAGTTATTAGTTGGTGTGTATCATTCTCTTTTGTTTCTCATTTATAATTCTTCATATTGAATGCATTATTACTATTATATGATTATATGGTTGCATGCATGTGTTGAGAGGATTTCCTTATTTTTATAGTGCAATCTTCACCACATATGTGTTTAAGATCTTTTAAATCTGGTCCAGGAAGGATTTCCTGGTTTAAGATTATTCTTCTACTAGTTAATTATATCAAAGAACAGATTGTTATCTTATGGATATCAATTTTGTTTAATTTATTCTTCTTCAACATATACCCCAATCTCACTTGACTCAACTAAGGTTTTTCTTACTTGATCTGCTGCACATAGGGAAGATATCTTGACAGTTTATCTGTTAAGTCCCTTTTAAGATCAAGAGTGTGATCCTCCCACCTCTTTAAAATTATTTTCTTTTAAATTTTGAAATAATATGTGCTAGGATTGTTCCTAATGCAGTACAGGAACAACTTCTAGCGCTAACATATTTTGGCATCGTTTCCAGGGACGAAACGATGATATTTTCCTGGGTAAAAACAACATGATACAGGTCTAGTTGTAGATGGTGAAACTATAACTAGGCATAGTTGACTGCATATCTTTTCACTTGGTGACTCCACATTAGAAACTCTAGATCCAAGAGAAAGGGGACTAGAGCCCATCCAAAATCTCCCAATGTGCATGTTGTTTCAGATCCTGAGAAGATCCTAAAACAATCCAAATCTCTTAAAAAATTAGGATCTAAAAAATTGTTTCTTTTACCTCCTTCTAAAGAATCTGCCTTGGGGAAAGAGGAATTTGTAGAACTAAAATATTTTTACACATCCTATCATGAAAGTAGATATAAATATGAAGAAATATTTGAATTCCATGAAGAAACATAGTACCCTTCCTTGGAAAATATCTTAATCCTTGAAGAAGTTCAAGAAGAAAAACCCAATCTTATCCTCCAAGTTAATATCCTTGTTGCTGAAAAACTTGTTGAACAAATTCTCCAGTCCTCTCCTAATATTCAATTGGTGAACATTCCTAAGCTCTCATAATCATAATCACCACAGTCCTCACATAAAAATCAACCTTTAGGTGGTCAAACAATGGCTGGTGCAACACCTCCCAACCTAATGGATGTTATCAGGGATGCCAAATATACACCTTTGGTATTGAAAAATAATATTCATCCTCTCATAGAAAATGATTACATGAAGTACCTTCCAAGGTTTGACAATGAAGGGGAAACAGCTACAAAGGAGCATTTAACTGCTTTTTACTCTTTTGCTGACAATTTCCAAGTGGATTATGATGATGTGTGGATGATGATTTTTGTTCAAAGTTTAGATGGAGAAGTGAGGAAGTTGTTCAGGAACCTTAGAGCTAACTCTATCATCACCGTCATACACCTTCATGCAACCTTCTTGAGAAAGTGGGGAGACAAGAAATATGATTTGTATTACATGATAGAATTCAATAATCTCTGAAGAAAGAACAATGAATTTGTCTCTGAATTTTCTCAGAGATTCAATCGGATGTATTAGAAAATGCCATATGATATCATACCAACTGAAAGGCTAGAAAAGGTCATGTATGATAATTCCTTTGATGTTGATATTTGTTTTCTTCTTAGGGGTAGAAAATCAACCACTATGGATGATATGAAAGATTAAACTCTTGAAGTTGAATCCAATATTCTAGCATCAAAACAGTTGAAGAAGAGATCAGATAAGGGAAAGCTAAAAGAAGAATATAAGTCTTCTGCATCTAATACTAAAAATAAAAAGATTTACTTGGAGGATATGGAAATAAATATGGAGGAAATGCCATATGAACTGTCTAAACTCATATTGGAAAAAAAATGGAATGCTCCTCAAGAAGGAAATCAGAATCCAAATCAATACAGAAGGCCTTATAACCCTCAGATCATGCAGAGGGATAAGAAGAATAATTATGATCAGAAAATTCAGACACCTCTGTAGAATAATTACATTGAAGAAAATCAAGAAGCTGAAGATGTTGATGAGGATCTGGATATTCATTTGTTTTGAGATAATATTGGCTTGAATCACCTAACACAGAATGAATATGAAGATTCATTAAGTTCACAAGCTAGGGGAAGTCCAGATAATATGCTTTTTAATATTGAAAAACAAGGGTACAATATTAGATCAAAATCTTCTCCTTAGAAAGAAAAAATTGCTCCTCAGAAAGACAAACCTGTTGTCCCAGTAGTACAGATAGGAAGCAAGAATCTCGAAAAAAGACAAGTACAACCTGCTATGAAATTATCAACCCCAGAATCATACAGGTTAGCCTTTCCTTTTACTTTGGAACATGAGATTAGTAAGATAAAAAACCATATTCCTCTAGCTGGATTGGTTAAAACTAATTCTTATAGGAATCATATTTTGAAATGGTTKCAACCTTATTCTACCACAGAGCCTTCTACCAATGTGATTAATATCCAGGATGAAAAACCTACTATTTTTTTAGGGCCTATTGTAGAGGAAAGGGATGATTCCACTCCTCCTTTTTATGTCTCATTAAATGTTCATGAAAAAATYCTTCATAACTGTCTGTTAGATTTTTGAGCCTCTCATAATATTATGCCAAAGGTTTTCATGGAAGAACTAGGGTTAGAAATCACTAAAGCATACCAYGATCTCTTTTCTTTTGATTCCAAAAAAGTCAAATTCTTGGGGGTTATCAAAGACCTTGTTGTTTCATTATCTCAAATCCCAGCCACAAGTGTAGTCATGTWTATAGTTGTGTTTGATATCCCTCTTAGGTTTGGTATGGTTTTGTCCAGATATTGGTGTAAGAATCTTGGGTGATCTCTTCAAATGTATATTTCTTATGCCACTATACCTGTGTTTGGAAGGGAATTTAGGATACTTTATCGTGAAGCTCAGTTGGCATATATTATCAGTGATAGTGATCATTCTATAAATATTCCCATTTATGCAGTTGATGTGGACTTGGGATATTCTATATTTCATATTTATAATGATTTCCAACAGTATTTGCCTTTGATAAAATCAGTTGTTGTCCCACAGTCTACTAAAAATCAAAATCTTCTATGGAAATTGTACTTTGATAGAGCCTCATCTAGAGAAGGTGTTGGGGCAGGTATAGTGTTTATTTCTCCTTCAAATGAAATCATTACACTATCCTACAAGCTAGAATTTGATACTACAAATAACATTGCAGAGTATGAAGCACTATTGTTAGGTATTAGGGAAGCCAAAGAACTCAAAATTTAGCATTTAAAGGTTCATGGAGATTCAGATCAACTCATTTTACAATAGGTTATAAAAGTGTATTAGACGAAGAATATTCAGTTGAAAGACTACAAAAATGAGGTATGGGACGCTTTTGAATCCTTTTTTCTGTCTTTTAATATTTTACACATCCCTAGAAATCAGAATGAGCAGGCTGACTCACTGGTTGTGGAAACAAGCACCTTCAAACTTCCTTTACCCCCAAAAATGAAATATGAAATAGAGGTCAAGTACATGCCTTCTATTCCAGACAATGTCAAGTATTGGAGAGTGTTTGAAGAGGATTCTGAAATCAGGAGATTCATTAAAGCTATTGATGATTTCTCTTCAATACATATTGATCAAGATGAAGATCTAGAGGAGAAAAAATAGAATTTGAAATTTCACAACATGATTGTTGGACATAATATTTTTCAATTTCCAACAAATCATATCCCAAAAGGTCTAGTGCCTCTTGAAAGGATATTTGATCAGAATGGTGTCCCTATGAAGCCCCCTGATCTAGAAAAAGAAACAGATGTAATTGATTGCAATCTTGGGATTGATGTAAATCCTAAACATGTTAAACTATCAAAATTTTTGTCAGGGAAGTACAGAGCTAAATATGAGAAATTTTTTGAAGGAGTTCACTAATAGTTTTTCATGGAATTATGAATATATTAGGACTTTTGTTGAAACTATTTTGCAGCACAAGATACCTTTGAAATAAAATGTGAAGCCATTCAATAAGAAATTAAGACAGATTAATCCTATTTTGTTACCTATCATGGAGAACGAAGTCAAAAAGTTTCTAGATGCTAAGATCATTCTACCTTTAAGGTACTCTAATTGGGTGGAAAATCTAGTACCAGTGAGGAAAAAGAATGGTGAAATCAAACTTTGTGTCGATTTGAGGAATCTAAACAAATGCTCTCGGAAATACAACTATCCACTGCCCAAAATGGAACACATTTTGTAGAGGGTAGTAGGATCTAGTAGGTTGTCTATGATTGATGGTTTTAATAGATACAACCAATTTGTTTTTCACCATGATGTTATGGAGAATACTTCCTTCATGACACCATGGGGGAATTTGATGTACACTCGAATGCCTTTTGGTTTGATAAACGCAGGGGCTACGTTTCAGAGAGCCATGCATGTAGCTTTCATGGGGAAAGAGGAAAATCTTTTGGTCATCTATCTAGATGACATAACTGGGTTCTCTAAATATGATGACGACGATATACAACATCTGAGACAAGTATTTATGAAATGTAGAAGGAATGGTCTTTCCCTCAATCCAAAAAAAATCTCATTTTTCTTTAGAAAAGGGGAAATTACTTGGTCACATTGTTTGTGCTGGTGGAGTTAAGATTGATCCTACTAGAGTGCTATCCATTCAAAGGATTTCCATTCCTAGAACTAAGAAAGAGATTCAGTCTTTTCTTGGGAAGATAAAATTTATTAGAAGGTTTATTCCTAACTTTCTGAATTGGTCGAACACATAACCTGCATGTTGAAAAATGGTAGCGAGATCAAGTGGAAGACAGAGGTTAAAGATTCTTTTCAAACTATTAAAAAAGCTATTTCATAAGCTCATGTTCTTACCAGTCCATATTTTGAAAAATATTTCCTGATTTTTTCTTTTTCATATCATGACACTTTAGCAGCTTCTTTATTACAAAAAAATTATGAAGGTTTCAAACAACCTATTGCTTTCTTTAGTAGGGCACTTTGGGACGCTGAGTTAAAATATGACATCATGGAGAATTAGGCTTTTGCCTTGGTTAAAGCACTGAAATATTTCATAATTTATGTGTTATACTCAAAAGTTATTTCCTATGTACCATCCAACGCTATTAAATATATATTGACTCAGCTAGACATTGATGGAAAGAGGAGCAAATGGATAGCTAAGTTGCATGAGTATGATTTGGACATCAAGCCTACTAAGCTATTCAAAGGTCAGGGGTTAGATAAGATATTAGCTGACTCTAATTGAAAAGTTTTGGGAGTTCATTACATCTGTAACAATTCAAGAAACTCACATCCTCAACACAACAACCCTCAGGTAGATGAAAATATTTTTGAAGCTAAATGGTATAAATATATCCTCTATTTTCTGCAGAAATTCCAAGCTCCTCTGGGAGTGGACAAATCCATAGTAAGTGTAACGCCCTATTTCCCCCAACTTTTAATTAATCATAAAATAGGATTACTATGTTGTGGCATGGGAACGATGTAAATGTATTATTGTTTGAGTTTCCAATAACTGACTGTGGGGCTGAAGCCTTGAAATTACTGGCCATGATATCAAATAGAGGAAGAATGTGAAAACTATACGAGAGGGTTCATTATACCAAATAACCCCAAATTTCCCTTAATCAGGATGACAAACCTCCTTCGAATCCCAAGGAGAGAAATCATTTAATGAAGAAAGGACTAGTGGTTGAATTATCAACCACCCCCATGAATGGAAGCATGGTCAATCTATCGAATGACAGCCTAAAGTACCACAAAGACCTGTAGACCTGAGATTCCTTCTGACAGAAGGAACGTGATAGATTGGGAACCTTCCAAAAATAAGGAAGGTAATATAGATACACATGGATAACCAGAGAAGAGACATCGGACGAGAGCACAAGCTCATAAGGGAGATGCACATAGCTCTCTAGGGGTTAATGAATAGAAGGTCGTGAGCTTGATGCTGAGGGGGCATCTGATAAACCTCGTCGAGGCCATAACAGATAGAAATATCTGAAAGTTGCAGAGAATAGAACCTGAGAAGAAGTTGAACAAAGGAAGAATCCTTGAGAACTGCGAGAGTTCCCTGGTGATATCATGGCTTGGAAAGGGGGTGGCCAGAGTGCTATGAATGAATGCCTTTGATCCTATGGTAGGGTGGAAGGATGAATACCCACAGTTAGTTAGCTGGCTACCACCTGTAATAGATAAGTAATCACATATCTTGTGTATTTAAGTGGTACTGGGAGTTAAAGTTGGATATACTATGAATGTTGCAGGGATGGTTATGTTTTCTTAATGATTTATATTGTATTTCCTTCTTTGTATCTACCTAAATGTGAAATTAGTCAAGTAGGAAATCATATGGATAGGACATGTTTCATACTCTTAAATGCTTGCGTCCTATGGTGGCTTAAGCTAGAATCACGAACTGTATGTCCTTCGACCTTGGACACACTTTCATGAACGCATGTCAACCCTCCTAGTCATCCTGAGTCCCTCTGTTATGCTCAAGAGAGGTAGTGAATATATGCACAGGCTATCTGTGAGGCAAGCAGAAACTGAGAACCACTTAAGTTCTAGACTTGATGAATGAGCGCAAGAGGTATGCAAAAATTATTATAAGTGTTAAGTCCAATAGAAAGAGCGTAACACTCTTAGGTCCTTCGTAACTGACGAAGTTCAGGAAGTATAGAGAGATTCAAGTATCAGAAGGGAATATCTTTTCAATTGGAAGATGAACGAACGAGATCCATTAGGGAGGATCCAAGCTCTATCACGACCATTAGATTTGATTTAGCGCAGACATTAACGCCTCAATTCCTTCAGTCTTTGCGAGTTCGACGAATGTTGGTAATCATCGTGAAGGGGACAGATTCTATGAAATCCCAAACTAGAAGTTGCGATGCAATATGGACCATAGATATAAGGATATATAGGGACCCACCTTGACCATCGGGTCTGTGAGTTTGGAGTTCGCACGACGGGAGAATTGTACGTTGGTGTGACTAAACCCCCGAAACCTAAAGCAACGATGAAATCTAGATTGTAGATCCAAGGATCTATTGGGACCCTCCTTGACCATCCGATTGGGGAGATCGGAGTCCGCACATCTGGAGAATCGCATGTTGGCACGACTAAAATTTTGAAACCTGAAGTTGCAATGTGAACTTCTGAAACCCGAAGTTTTGATGTGATCTGGACCGTTGGATCAAGTAAGGTCATGGATTGTCGATCTGACGTGAGTAGATTAATGTAAGGAGTATGTGGGAACTCGAGATCCCCTAGGAACCAATCTCAGAAGAGATAAGCACTCCTCAGAAGCACATATGAGGTCCAAGAGGTGAACTTGTTTCAAGTTCGTAAGATCCAGAGATAAAGTGGAAGTCGATACCCATATATCAGCGCTCACAGGAGGTAGATAGAAGGCCGAGCCCTTCGAAACATTTGAAATCTTCCAACTCAGGGAAGAAAGTGAAAGCTTAGGAGGAGGAGAAATAATGGTCATTGGATTGAGCACTGTGAAAGATCTGGGTAGTTGAAATTCATGTCCAGACAATTAGAAGAGCACACAGGAGAAGATCATATATGGGCCATCAGATCTAAGTGCGAGGACCAACAATCGTTGGATCTAGGAAAGGTGAATGAGGGTTAAACCCGTTGAAAGTATATAGGAGAGTAGACTTTTCCAAGTCCTGAAATTACGAAATCATCATAACTATCCATCGTCAGGGATGATAGGTGGAAGAAGATTTGAGAGTTTGAGAACTCAGACATTGGAAGAACTGGGGGAGACTAATCTAAACTTTCTAAAGGGAGAGGTGTGAGGTGACTCTAAGTCATTGGATTCAGAGGACACGTGGAAGATATCCATGTACTTCAGAGGAAGAACCTGTGGATAAGTCAAGAGATGAATACCTGAGGATCTGGGAGCCACAACAATCCTAGCTGTCCATCGGGATAGGACACGTGGTGGGAGATCAACATTTCACTGACTCACAAATAGGTAAAGTCAAAGGCAGAATCGTGAGAACTCGCGAGATATGAAATCGCGAGTTGATCTGGACCATAGGATCATGGAAGACCACAGACCGTTGATCTGTATCTATCAGAAGATCAGGGATAGGAAGAGTCAGGGTGGAATCGCATCTAAATACCTAAGACGTGAACTCACGATTTGATCATAGTCATCAAACAAAGGGAGAGTATGGACCGTATATTGGGTCTTTGAGGGAGTTCGCATATCGGACTTCAGAGAGGAGAAATGAACTTCCCTCGAGAGATGCAAAACATGAAGTCTCGAAGAACTTGGTAGTTGGGCCCCAGTTTATTTCCAAATGTATCAATCGAAGGAGCCTAGAGGGAGGAGCTAGCACCTAGAGGATTCTTCAATTGGGAAATCAGAAATAGGGAGTATCGAGTTTGACCCATAGAAAAACACCTAAGGTCTGAGGTCATGAAGTGCCTTTTGGATAGGCATGTGGTCACAGCCGGTGGTCACATGGAGGAAGCTTTAACCTGGTGCTAGCTCGCATGGGTGAAGCCTCGCAAAGACCCGTGGATCGATTTCTTAGAGATTTCAGTAGGGAACCGAAGAGTTGCTTTAGCTCGGGAATTTTGAAGGTCCATTGACCAGGATTAGAGACCATGGATGGAGGATTCGACTAATTGAGGTAAAATAATTTTTTTTTATTTATGCCCCATCATGGGTGTGTTATAAATTGGTATCAAAGCATGGTTACAATAGTTGGCCTACTTGGGCTCATGCGAGAGTTGCATAAAGAGGTATTGTTATCTGCATTTACTCCTTGAGGAAAAAGGACTACAAATTGAACCTATGATTTTTGGAATTCTTGTTGAATTTCAGCAGAAGAATTTATTTAATCCTTGTCGAGTGATAACTACTCTTACCTGAGTAGAAATATGCTAATTAACATTGGTAATAATACTTGAACGTGGATGGCTGAAGGTGGTTGGGTTTTTTCAAGGGTAGATGAAGCCCGAAAGGCAGATGACCTGACGTTCGTGACACTGCCTCTAAGCATGGGCAGTTGGAACCTTAGGCACTGATGATGGCTGATTATATAATGGTTAACACCTTTGTGGGATTAAAGGAATATGATATAATTAGGTAGGATCCTTGGCAGTATAATTATTTCTTTATATTAAACTCGGAGTATATAACTCCTCATGACCAAAGGAAAGGTGAGATGAGTAAAGTCCTATAGAAGTCGAGGCAATAAAGTTTTCTTGCCAGCTGCTATAGTATAAAAGGGAGAGTGACCCTGGTTGGTCATTGCTTTAAAGAGAAGGCAACACCAGTATGAATTATAACTGTGAGATTAGTCATCTAAGCGACTGTAATATCTAACTAAAGAACACTAATGAGAAAACTAAGCTAGTATGATGAATACTTAGTTGTGTGTGTATGCTTGAGTGC
>ML796790.1:141022-163727 GCA_009831015.1 Picea engelmannii | reverse complement strand
TGCCTCATCTAGTAGGGATTAAGAGGATTAATTTACATTATTATTTCTTAAGGGATCTCAACAAGATGGCTATGAGGGTTCAAGACAACCCCAAGACCCGTCCTCACAGAATTTTCCATCAAGGGTTGATTGAAGTTCTTGTTAAGGCCAAACTAGGGAAGTTGCAGAAGACTTGGGATCAGTTCTTGATCTAGTCGAGGTTTGAAAAGGAAAATAATTCTCCTGCTTCTCAATCACATGTAAATATTGTTAATATTGATCAATAAACTCCATCTAATGCCTATCAATCTGCCACTGCAAAGAAGGGTAAACGAGCAACATTATTAAAGACTCAATATGATCATGTAAAATCTACATCAACTAGTCAACAAATGCAGGGTCTTATCACATATTATGTGGAGATAATAACCCTTTCTTTTTTTCACATAAAACTTACTCAAAAAGGGCTAAGAGGTTAGCAGAACCTAGGATTTTAGTGGAAGACCAGGAACCTGGAAAAACAACAATAGAGTTTGAAGATATTGTACACCTTGAAGAGCCTATCCCAGAGGTCACTTCTCATACCTTGAGTTCCTCTGAAGACGATACCTATAGGTATATAATTTTAGTAAGGAAAAAAAGCACAATGCCTCAAAATAAGTTCAGGTTGAAGTCTAAAGCAGTGAATAAACCTGCCATCACAGAGAAGGTATAATCATTGATGAATATCCTCTCAAACCTATTGGAAAGACATATATAAGAAAGAAAACCCCTTTCACTAAGTCTGAGAAGGATAAACTCAAGAAGGGTGGTTTGATCATAAATAAAAAGACAATTACTGGGAAAAACATAGTTCCTACTAGGAAACAGGGTAAAAAGGATATGAAAATCCCAACTCTAAGATTGGATCTGAAGGGAATGAGCCTAAATATATGAAAACTCGATATCAATCTAAGTAGACTAGAAAAGGATAGCTTAGAATTGCAGGAAGAAGAATCTTCCTTAATCTTGCATAGAAAGCTATCAATTTAAAGATATCACCTCTAGGATAAATCCAATTTTTGAGATTAAAAGTAATGAAGGATTGAAAAATATTTTTTGTTCCATATTTCTAACGTATCATGATCCTTTTTTTCTATGTCCAACTATAACCTAGGCAAAGTAAAGAGTTTAAAACACACGGGATTAGTTTTTGGAAGGTCTCTTCAGGAAGTTCCTGCAATCGTATACATAGGGAAATAAAGGCGCTACCAGAACACTTGTAGTTGTCGATTTTTCTTCTATTCACACCCAGTTTCATATCTTGTAATAGAGGAAGGCTATAAATTATGTAATCATATAATGGATCATGTTATAAAGCGATAAAATGTTTTGTGGATCTAAAAATCAATATTGGGATACGAAGATCAATCCATATTAGTCACTTGTGTTGAGTTGTCAAAGGTTGATCTCAAGTGGAGCATTGAAGATCGAATATATCTGGTAAAAATAAAGATGAAGCATTAGTGTTATTATTCAAATGTAAAATAAGTCAAATCAAAGCGATGTTATGCAAGGTTGTTTCCCTGATTTTAGGATTTTTTTTGTAAATTGTTATGATTTGGTATATCAACAGTTAGAAACTTAAATTTGTCCTGAGTTTTTGTAGAGATTTTTTTTGAGGTGTCCATGATTCTCAGGATTGACCATAAGTACATGTAACCTATTTGAAACATTATATATTGAATGATATAGAAGAAGAAAGGGTTGGATCCCTGTTTTCCTAAAAGACTTTATCTTATACAATTGTTTGGATTGACCTTATCTGTGTAAATATTTCAGTAGTTAATGAAGTCATTAGTTGGTGTGTATCATTCTCTTTTGTTTCTCATTTATAATTCTTCATCTTGAACACATTATGACTATTATATGATTATATGGTTGTGTGTATGTGTTGAGAGGATTTCCCTATTTTTATAGTGTAATCTTAACCACATGTGTGTTTAAGAGATTTTAAATATGGTTCAAGAAGGATTTATGGGTTTAAGATTTATTCTTCTACTGGTTAATTATATCAAAGAACAGATTTCTCTTGTTGGTCATCAATTTTTTTTCATTTATTCTTCTTCAACATATACCCCACTCTCACTTGACTCAGCTAATTTTTTGTTTACCTGATCTATTGCACATAGAGAAGAGAACTTGAAAGTTTATCCGTTAAGT
The DNA here is from genome assembly GCA_009831015.1 of Picea engelmannii. Lineage (NCBI taxonomy): Eukaryota > Viridiplantae > Streptophyta > Pinopsida > Pinales > Pinaceae > Picea > Picea engelmannii. The sequence continues at coordinate 161,546 of ML796790.1, read as the reverse complement.
GCCTTTTAAGATCAAGAGTGTGATCCTCCCACCTCTTTAAAATTATGTGATTTTAAATTTTGAAATAAGATGTGGTAGGCTTGTTCCTAACACAGTCTAGGAACAACTTCTAGCACTAACAACTACTACATAATTTTTTTGCGCCACTGTAAATTCTGGTGGGGCTACTCGTGTACTCAAGAGTTGAACTATGTCTTCAAAATAGTCATCAACCATATAAAATTCCAATAGGTGCGCGTCTAGTAAACTTTCATCCAAGTTTCATGCATCGTCATCCAAAAATATGCGTGATAATTTATCCGATCCTAAGTTAAATTTCCCTGATTTCACGATCACCTCAAAGTCATATTCCTAGAAAAATAGTAGCCATATGCATATTCTCCTCCCCGACACTATCATTTTAACTAGGTATATTAACAAAAAATGGTGTGTATACATCTTAAAGTGAGATCCAAAAAGATAGTATTTGAACTTTTTCAAGGCATACACCATGACCAATCCTTCTCATTCTATTGTAGTATAGTTTTTTTCTATATATGATAAATTCCTACTTGCAAATGAAATCAAATGGTCTAATTCTCCTTATTCGGGTTGTGATAGGACTATTCCTAATGCTACAGAGGACACATTCACATGACCGTGAAACACCTTCTTCCAATATGGGAATATCAAAATTGGAGTTGTAACCAACTTTTTCTTTAATGTGTCCAAGCTATTTTGACATTCATCATTCCACTGAAACTTAACTTCCTTCTTTAGTAGATTCTCCATAGGGGTTGTGTTTTGTGCATATCCTATGATGAAATTTATATAGTATCCTTTATGATGCAATGTGGCTCTCAACATTTTCATTGAATTTGGTGGTGCCAAGTCAACAATCACAACTATCTTTGCAGGGTAAACTAACAATCCATGTTTACACACCACATGGCCCAACAATATTCCAAAAGGTGCACAAAAAATGCATTTCTTCAAATTCAATGAGAGATGGTACTACCTACACCTATCCAAAACTAAGTGAATGTTTCAACATGTTCTTTCAATAAACTAAATATTGTCCAATCATCTAAGTAGACTTCTAATAAATAAAGAATGAACTCTTTGAAATTTGTGACAATCACTTTGGAAAATATTGTTGGTGAATTCTTCAATCCAAAAGGAATAATTGTGTATTGGTAACAACCCCATTCTATCGCAAAAGTGGTCTTTTGTCTATCTTCCTATGAAATATTGATCTGGTGATATTTCGAGAATCCATCTGTGAAAGAGTAAGCCTCCTGAGACCCTACATTTTCCAACACTTCATTTGTAAATGGTGTAGGAAATGGGTCATGTAAACAAGCATCATTCAACTTTCTCATATATAAACATATCTTGATTCCTCTTGTATTCTTATCTTGAACTACCATTGGACTGATCCATTATGATTATTCAATTGGTTCTATAATTTCATCCTCCAACATCTTGTCTATCTATGCTTTTACCTTCTACTTATATGTGAGGTTCATTCTATATGGTCTCTGCTTCATAGTTTTGACATCTAGCTTCAATGGAATCATCATCTGTCCTATCCCCCCAACAATACCTTTCATCTCTAAGAACGTATTTGGAAACATATCCAGGTATTCACATAGTAATTCAACAATATTTTTTATTGTCTCATCGCTCCAGCAGTCTCCTATGTTTGCAAACTCAGGCTTATCTTATGTACCAATTTTCACTTTCCATGTTCTTATAGGCTTGGAATACACTGTATATTAAGGTTGTGATCCCTCTAATGTGTTATCCCCTTTAGTTTCTGGTATATCCAAATTCCTAGGGTCTTCATCCTCTTGGCCTTATTGAAGAACATTATAGCAGTCCAATACCCCCTCAATTGTCGCAAAAAATATAGGTACACTATACAAAGGTATGGATCCTATCAAATCTTCTGATGCAAAAATATTATTCTTTATAACCTACAAGGTTGAATCAATCAAAGTATCATCATTCTCAAAGTTGAACATTACATTGAATTTCCTGGTCAACTCTTCCAAATCTCATGTTCCTCTACGTACTTCTAGTTCTATTTACCAATTCTTTGGAATTGAGTCCAGAGTATGCACAAACAAGTGTGTCCACTTTTACTTAGGTACTTTATTCCATGTCACAATACACTATGTAACATGGTATACATGGAAATTTAATCCAATATACTTTTGCATAGCATATTCGTTCTCTATCCCAAACCTCACCTGTAGTAACCTTTTTCCACTACTGCCAATCCTCTATTTTTTCCTTATGTGCAGCCCACCATCTAGCTGGAGTTTCTTTTAGCGCAACATATAAAGATAATAATATTTTCTGATTTGATAATTGTAATTAAAATTATCTTATAAAATAAGCTAGATCAGTTAGTCCATCATATCTTGGAGGTTCAACTATTTAAGTTGCAATTCATCACAATGCGTGGGTTATCTAAGAACATTTCCTTTTTGACACTCCGTGCAATCTCTATTGCCAATTCTCCAAAGATTCTTCTGAATATTATGAAAATGAACTAATACTTCTCCAACTAAGTACACCATCATTTGTAGGATTCACATAATCATCCATCTAAGTGGTCATATTATACAAGTTATCAATATATTTTCCCCTTTTTGGTTCTACATATATTCTTCCTTCGATAGGAACTAACGACACAGTAACCTTCAAGTATTCTACTTCAAATATCATTTGTCTCTTCTTTAGTTCAATGATATTATGGTTTGCAAAGGCCCAACAGATCCTAAGGAGTGTTGGATAAGGTGTACTATCATGTACTATCTTGGTCACTTCAAAATCGATCATATTGTTCACTACATCAATACTAATACTTACCCCTATCAATATTCCAATTGGAATGATCTTATGTTGGTTTTCTAACCTCAACTGGATAGGTGACCAAATCCATGTCATAGTTCTCTATCTCCGTATTGAGTCAAAACTCCCTATTTGTTTTCTTTTTGTGATGCACCTGATTCATTGCTCGGTTTATGATAGGTATCCATTTTTCTTGGGTGAAATGATCAATCATTCCACACAATATACTAAAAAAATATTCATCTTTCATTAATTCTAAACAACTCCTTAAGAAACTTTGCAAATAGCTTACCTTTTCAACTTTATTTTTTGAATTGTCATAGAATAGAGTCATATCATACATTGGTGGTATATCGTACAAGTGTGGCATGGTCGAAGTTGATTCTATCCATTATACTCCAACCAATTATTTTATTTCTTGTTGGTAGGTCTCTTTCTCCTTTCTTAGATAAAACAATGGAGAAGGCTCTGCTTCTTTCCTTACTGGACACTAATGGATTCTATTCCCTTGATTCATCACATCCACTTTGGTTCTCATCCCTCTAAGGTCAATTGCTTCTATCTTAGGTTTTTATTCATGATTTTATACAATTATCATATACACATTTGTCTTCCTCATTTCTTTCCATTTTACGATCAACTGTCAACAATCCTCCATCACATGATCTAGTACTTTGAAATATGTACATGTCATGCACAGATTTGATCAATATTATGAAAATGTCCAGGATAATTACAATTATAACATATAATAGGTCATCTACCTCTGTCGAATTATCCTCTTATGTGGCCTCTGAACCCTCTTCTTCCTCCTTGAATATAACTTGTTGGAGTATTATACTACAGAACAGCTCTTTCATATTCTTATCCGTGGACTCTATATGCATCTTCAAAACATTCTTTCATAAAATAAAATGTGAGACAATCCTTATCTTCATGTCAAACAAACTTGCAAAAGTTACAAAATATATTTCTCGTAGTACTCTGGTAATTCTGCATCAATTGGTAAATGTGAGGGTGGTGACTCACTATCTTACAAATATTGCACCGTACCCCTAGTGGATTTGGAGCTCTAGTATTCAAATACTATTGAAATGTTGGAAATTCATTATTATGGTGACCTTATGTTCTACAATTAGTGGACCATACTTATTCATGTTTTTATTTTCTCTTATTGATTTAATATAACTGAATAGTTAGTGCAACCAGTTGTGATTGAACTTGAGCAATCTCTAACATATTTTGTCCTACAGGGGATGCTTCCAACTTGATTGCAAATTTCAAATCTTATGACTAGGTCATAATATTTCGTTGCATCAAAGGGAAGCATATATGTGACAATAATCTTGCTATAAACCACTCCCTGTGTTGTTTATCTAGAATTTGGAATGTCAACCAATCCTTTAGTATTTTTAATCTTTGATCATAGTTCCAGCTTGATTCATTTACTATATGATTGATCTCCTTCAGCTCTGTAATGCATTGTGATTCATACTTAGGCTTATACAACTCTTTCAATAGAGCTTATCTTACCTCGTCCAATGTTCTAGTATGTCCCACGGGTGTATTATTATGATATTTAATGTACCATAATAGTGCGTGATATCTAAAGGTCGATTCCAACTGCACAATATTCACATCATCATCCTGGAAGTTATCCACATTCCATATTGTTTCACAAATAAATATATGTTGTTCTGGATCCTATGATCCTACATCATGAAAGAGATGCATCCTTAAGGTGGGATCTACCCCCACCATCATGTTTTGTGAGGTATTATTTTTTGATAACCCTAACTAATTCTGACTCAACATACTACTTTCACTACTCTGATTGCTTCTACTACTATATGTACTTCATTCACTAACTATAATTCACAAATTTTTTGATCTTACCTTAGTTCTTGGCGATGTACACAAGGATGTGGGTTCGACACAGAGTCTGATCTCAGTGTGACCTTCTTCTATTGGAATGAGTTGATAGATCTTTTCCTCTTATGTGTGAATACTTACTTCAATATTGTAATACCCAAAGGCCGAACCCAAATTGTACATATAAATGTAAATGAGCACATAGGATGGTGAGCTAGGACATTTTGGGCCAGAGTGCCTTTGTATATATGTATTGTGAGGCCATATTTCTTGTGTGAGTAATAGGTTGGAGAGACACATGATAAAATGAATGGTGAACCATCATTTTAATATTTAATCACACACAAATATTAATGAAATCATATCATTGTTGCATACAAACCATGTAAAAGAGTATGGGGGGATCAAATCCATTAGAATGGGAAAGGGGTGATAAGAGTCTAGAAAAGGGGCTAAGATAAGGGGGCTTAAGCCAAAAATGAATATTTTATTAATATTCCTAAAGTTAAAGTCTAAATTAGAGGATAATGCATTTTATCGTAAGTCTCTAAGGGGTCACATATCACCTTGTGAGGTAATCCATGTGGGGTACCATGTGGCTCCCAACATGACAAGTGTCAACTTGGGAACATGCACATAAGTTTGGAGAGATTTAGTTCTTTTCCATATCATTCCATCATTATTCATTCTAACCTCACCACCTCCATGCTATTGTCATCCATACCTTCATGATGCTAGTACTTTTACATGTACCTATACCTAGAAAATATTTGGATTTGGATTGAAGAGGCAAGTTGTCGGACCCATAGGAAATTGAAGAAACGGGTTTTCAGGCTCATGAGCATTCACTCTAGGTGAGATAATTTTTGGGAATAGATTTCCAAATTTGTCAATATGCAACTATAGGGCTTTGAGACTTCCCGTCGGGCCTATTATTGAAGCCCCAGAAGGGAAGTGGGGTAGTCAAAGGACTATTGAGTAGAGAAGGGGCACAATTCCTAGTGTGGGACAAGAATGTGGGGAATGAGGGAATGTAGGATTTTACTTTGATTTGGAACTTGTTTCTGAGTTTACTATTGTCTAAGAGACCTTATCCTGGTTAGGAATTCATTACCCAGGTGGTGGTTTTAGCCCCAATGCGGGGGTGACCCACCGCTGAAATTTTATGAGTAGTGCAATCTAAGGTTGGGATGAACATGGAAGGTTTGCACACTATTGGTGTTCATTTTATAAAAGATAAGTGTATTTTATGATATTTTTTAAATTTTTGTGTGTTTAATTATCCATTTTCTATTTTTGGTTTTTCATGTATAATTTGCATGTATACATTGTTATTATTATGTATGAGCTTATGTGCTTTCAGAGCATTTTCATGAATTAAATTGGTATCAAAACTCGTAATTTTGGATTGGAATTGCCCAGCAGGGAGATGGGGATGCTACAATATGGTATCATAGCTCCAGTTTTGACATTGAGCCTATATGGGCCAAGTAATAGAGTGCATAATTGAAAATGCAGACTATGTAGGAAAAATGTTTGACAGAATGTCTGAGAGAGGATGTCTGCAAACTATTTTATAAAATTTTGCAGTGTAATTAAGAGGAATTTTGTGATCAATGTGAAGGAATTGAATTAGGGATTAAAATTCCCAAATATTAATCATATTCTGGGAAGATTCAAGAATGTATATGGATGAATTTAAGGTTGCAGAATTTCCATGATGGAATTGGGTGTTTTTTGGTAAAAGCCCCAAATTCTACAACTAAATCCATGGATAATTCGAAAGGGGTAGGTACAAATTTGTGTGAAGAGGTTGAAGTAGTATGAATAGGGCCAAAAATGTTTGTGTGAAGTTTAAATACAAATCTCTAACGACGGTTGAAGAAATAATTGAAAAGTATGTATTCTCAATATTTTGGGAAAAATGTGAAATTCGACAAATTTGGAAAAATTGGGAATTTTTTCATATATTGATGTCGGAATAACATGGGAGTCAGCTTATGTGGAAGAATATTTAAATTTACTTCCACAGTGTAAGATACATGGTGGTAGTTGAATTCAATCCATGGTGGCATGCGTTAGCTGCCTTAGGAAACCTTGATGTGAGGGTCCCTCGTGGTTTTGGAAAACCATTGTACGGGGGTCCTTAGTTGTTTTGGAAACCACCAGAAGAGGGGACAAATTAAATCATGACATTGACACATCATCGGGTAGGAAAAAACCATTTTTCACTTTTGGGGGGTTCCCCCTTGTTAATATATAGTAGTTCGAGGGGGTCATGATGCAATGATGGTCATTGATCATCGTTGATCCTCCACCATCATATATTAATAGAATGCAATTTTATGCACCGAGGTATATGGGATCGGGATGGGGCCCTCCCATCCCTAGGACCCAATACAAAGGCACCACATCGATCCCACTATGAAAGTGTGAACCCATGTTGGCCTTAATATTTTGAATGGGCACGATAATATTGACTCGTTGGATMTAGAGAAWSATATATATCCASTAATKWTYTAGGTGGGAAAATTCAATCGGACCTCAGGAATCATAAGTTTTTTTTTACCTCATTTTATAGGAATATTGATATCTTGGTATTCCACAATGATGTCGGATGATATCAATCAACGAGTAGGAAGAATATGGGTGTCATTATATGGTGAGGTCGTATCTCGGAAGAATGTGAAGCTTAGATTTGAATGAAGAAAAGGTCGAGGTATGATATACAAAGGGTCGGTGTCCAGGTGGACTTAGATGCCATGATAGCATCACTGTCGGCATAAGGAGGCTAAATTTATGGAAAAATTAATAAAAATTAGGAGAAACATTTGGGTCTTTTCTAGGTTATCATTTTGCAAGGCATTTTTGAGGCCCTAAATAGTGTTTTTAGCTACTAAAAAATGTTTTTCTAGCGTGTATTTTTTGTAGATCAAATGAAATATATCAGTGATAGATTTCTAACAGTGTATATAATTCTTCAAATGAAGTTAGTATAAGGGAGTTATAAATAAAACAATGGAGGGTAAATTTTAAGACCCGGTTAACTTCTAGCGGCCATAACTTCTTGCCTTGAAATTGCATTGGGGCGTGGGAGTAGTCTATGGAAATATATTGAGCCATAGAAGATAGCCATGGATATAAATTAAAAATATAAGCAGACAAGAATGATTAGGAGGGCATAGAAGTTACTTGTAGCATTCAAGGCCAAAAAACAAAATGTTGATTGGCCTGAAACTTCAACAGGTTGTATCTAGCATCTTGGAGCTCAGATGAGGGTGAAAATTTTCTAGGGTGTCCAAAACATGTTTATGAAGGAATCCAATTGTGATCCTGCCAAAAATGCAAAGGGTCATGCACAAATATTCCTATGAATAGTTAATAATTTCACCTGGATGAGGGGTGAGTAGAAGGAATTTTTGTGTAATATTTAAATGATCATAACTTTATGCTCAATAATCATATTTGAGAAAGGAAGTAGGCGTTGGAAAGGTCTTGAAAATGAAATTCTAAAAAATCACCCAGAAAATTGAAATAGGTAGTTAAATTTACCAGGAATTCGAAGAAGGGATTTCGATGCACTTATGGAACAAAATTGTGCATAATTTTCATGAATTTGTTAGATTTGTTAAAAATCTAACAAAAAACTTTTCCTGCACATTTTGCAAAGTTAAATAGTAATTACATCATAATAGGATCATAACAAAGATCATAGATATGGAAAATGCACAAAGGGATGATAGTCATGAAGATGAGATCATAGGTATGTATGTCAGTATGGGTAATGAAGGTACAAATTAAAATGGACATGGATAAGGAAAATAAGAAACCCTAAACTTGGTAGAGCCTATAAAAATTTTGCAAAAAGATGTCCAGAGCTATAAAACTGATAATGAGAGGATTATGAAAGCCAAGGAGAAATAAGAAGGTTTCAACCTCAAGTTGATGTAGAGCTTGGAAAAAATATATAGGAATATGGATAAGGAGAATGAGTCAAGAAAATCGAGGAATCATGAGTCTCATGATGAGAGGTGAAGAAAAGGAAGTGTTGACATGAATCACCATCACTCCCCAAGGAATTCATCTAGTAGGGAACATAGTATTTCAAGTCCATCTCCTATCAAGAAGAATAAGAAGAGGTTTGGGGTGGATGAGCTATAGGGAGAAACGAATAAAATGAAACCACCTACATTTGATGGTGAGCACAAGAAGGATGAGGATGCAGAGACCTGGATACTACGCATGAGAAATTATTTTCAATTGCATAATTACTCTTCATAGGAAGAAGTTAGAATTTTCATCTACTACCTCAAAGGAAAATAATCAATGTGGTGGGACCAGTTTGTGCAAGTGCAACACATTGATGAGAATATGGTTACTTGGAGGGAATCCCTCACAGAGGTGAAAAAGTGAGGAATATTCACAATGTACAACAAGTTGAAATAGTGGAGTACATGGGATTAAATGTACCTAGGATCTATGTAGCCATGGATAATAATAAAGTTGAATTTCAGTCACATATGATTGAAGTGGAAGGTAAGATCAACAACCAACCCATTGTTATTTTAATTGATTTGGGAGCTAGTCATAGTTATCTAGATCCTAAGATGGTGGAAATATTTCAATTTCCAAGAATCAATCTTGGAAAACCTTGGTTAGTGCAACTAGTTATAGGGGATAAAAGGAAAATTAAAGAAATAGTTAAGGCATGCCCAATGGACATGAATGGACTACGCAGAAGGAAATATTTGAATATCATACCTTTGGGCTCATATGACTACCTAATCGGTATGGATTGGTTGGACCGACATCATTTTATCCTAGAATATTGTAATAAGGGATTTACTTTCTTGGATGAGGAAGGGAACTTAAGGATAGTTCAGGGAATTCCCGGGGAAGTAACCATTAGAGAAGTTTCAGCCTTGCAGTTGAAGAATTTTTTTAGGAAAGGGTGTCAGATATTTGCATTATATATGGAAGAGACACCTAAAGATAAGGTGTCAAGTATTGAGGACTATGCTATCCTAAAAGAGTTTTGAAGTTGTATTTAAAGAAATAACAGGGTTTCCACCCAAGAGACATATTGATTTCCCAATCAAACTAATTCTTGGATAATTTCCAGTCTCCAAGACTCCTTATAGGATGAGTACACCATAGTTGAAGAAATTGCAAATGCAACTTGAGGATATTTTAAAGAAGGGTTATATACACCCAAGTGTGTCACCTTGGGGTGCCCCATTGTTTTTTGTAAAAACTAAGGATGGTACCTTGAGGCTTTGCATTGACTTCAGGCAGTTGAACAAGGTAACTATGAAGAACAAGTATCATTTGCCAATAATAGATGATCTCTTTGATCAATTGAAATATGCTAAGGTATTATCCAAGATTGATATCAGGTCAAGCTATCATCAAGTGAGAATTAAATAAGAAGACATCAACAAGACTACCTTTGGCACAAGGTATGGAAAATATGAGTTCATAGTGGTTCCATTTGGGTTATCAAATGCACCAACTATCTTCATGTGTTTAATGAATGGTATTTTCAAGAATTACTTAGATAATATTGTCATTTTATTCTTGGATGACATTATTATATACTGTAAGTCTAAGGAAGAGCATGAGCAACACTTGATGATGGTATTACATGTATTGAGGGAGAATCAGTTGTTTGCCAAATTGAGAAAGTGCTCATTCTACTAGAAGAAAATCCATTATTTGGGGCATGTCATTTCAAAGGAAGGATAGCAGTGGATCCAAAAAAGATAAGGGCCATTTAAGGGTGGCCCACACAAAGGAATGTCTCTGAGATGATATCATTCATGGGACTTGTAGGTTACTATAGGATATTTATTGATGGATTCTCAAATATTGCACAACCAATCACTTCCCTACAAAACAAGGGTGTGAAGTTTGAGTGGACATCATATTGTGAAAGGATCTTCCAACACTTGAATAAATTACTAACAAGTGCTCCAATATTAAATATTGTTGATCCAAATGAAGATTTCATTGTATGCATTGATACATGCAATGAAGGACTTGGTGGATTTCTTAGTTAGAATGGGCATGTGGTATGCTATGAATCAAGGAAATTAAAGGAGCATGAAAGGCACTATGCTACTCATGATTTAGAATTGGAAACAATAGTGCATGCCTTTAATATGTTGAGGCACTACCTCATGGGGGAAACATTTGAATTGAGTACAGGACATAGTGGTCTAAAATATTTATTTTGATAGCCAACCTTAAATGCCAGGAAAAGAAGATGGTTGGAATTCCTCAGTGCATGTGACTTTCATATAAAGCACATCAAAGGTAAAGAGAACATGGTGGTTGATGCACTTAGCAGGAGGTTGCATGAAATGCATGCTACAACCATTATTATGTACCAATCATATTTGAAAGACATAATTTTAGAGGATGCAAAATCATATCAGAAATACATGGAGGTAAAGGAAAACTTTTAGCAAGGCAATTTGTAGTAGAAAAGTGAAGAATATAAGTTGGAAAAGAATGAAATTATAATGTACAAGGGTATAATTTATGTGCCAAATTCTCAGGAATTGAAAAATCTGATTTCAAATGAAATGCATAATGTACCTTATGTTAGGCACCCAAGTTATCGGAAAACTATTACAACTATCAAGAGCCAATATTATTGTCCAGGTATGAAGAAAGAGGTTGTTTATTTTATTTCCAAGTGTTTGGAATGTCAAAAATTCAAGGCCGAGAACAGACACCCAACTCGTCAGCTACAACCATTACCTATTCCCAAGTGGAAATGGGAAGTTGTAACAATGGATTTCATCACCAAGCTTCCGAAAAAAAACAAGCAGCATGAGTCCATCATGGTGATGGTGGATAAGATTACTAATTATGACCACTTTCTTCCAATAAATATCACTCACAATGCAACCAACATTGTTAATATTTATATGAGAGAAATTGCTTGACTACATGGTATAGCAAGATAATTGTGTCTAATAGAGATCCAAAATTTACATCAAATTTTTGGAAATGATTATTCAAAGGATTTTGGACGAATATGAACTTTAGAACAACCTATCATCTAGATTCAGATGGGAAAATAGAGAGGGTGAATCAAGTGACTAAAGATAGGTTGAGGATATATGTGATGGATAAACCATCCAAATGGGACGATTATTTTTATTTGGTGTATTTTCATATAAAAATGGGTATCAATTATCTCTAAAGATGACCCCCTCTAAATATGAACCCATTTGAGGCACTTTATGGAAGAAAGTGAAACACACCAGTGAGCTAGGAAAACCCAGTAGATAGAGAAGTGGTTGAACTATTATTAATCAAGGAAATGGAAGAGTAGATGGAGAAAATAAAACAAAGTTTAAAGGCTGCCTAGGCTAGGAAGAAAAGTTATGTTGATAAGGGAAGAACAAATGGGGAATTTAAAGTGGGTGACCATGTGTTCTTGAAAGTAAAAGCCAAAAGAAGTTCTCTGAAGTTGAGAAATCATTCAAAGACAAAAGCTCATTATTGTGGGTCGTTTTAAATCTTAGAGAGGATTGGTCCTGTAGCATACATAATTTCCTTACCTACATCAATGTGTATTCATAATTTATTCCATGTATCATTTCTTAAAAGGTATGTACATGATTCTAATCATGTCATTGATTGGAATGTGATTCTGGTGGAGCAAGAAGGAAACTTTAAAGTGCAAGCAGTTTTCATATTGGACTGGAAGATCAAGTAGCTCTAGAATCGAGACATATGGATAGTAAAGGTCCAATGGACCTAGTATAGTCCTTAGGATGCAACTTGGGAGCATGAAAATGCAATGCAGGAAGAATACCCACATCTTTTCGAATAATTTTGAAGTTTTGATTGTATATGTGGATATACTACACTAAGGATAGTGCATAAATAAGGGGGAGGGGAATGAAATACCCCTAGGCCGAACTCGAATTGTAAATATAAATGTAAATGAACACATATATTGGTGAGCCAAGACATTTTGGGATAGAGTTCCTTTGTGTATATGTATTTTGAGACTAGAGTGCATGTGTGGTTATTAAACTAGAGAGACAGATGCTAACATGGCCATTGAGCCATCATTGTAATATGTAATCACACACAAATATTAATGAAAGAACATCACTATTACAGACCAACCATGTAAAAGAGTACGGGGAGATAAACTCCACTAGAATGGGAAAGGGGGGATAAGAGTCTAGAAAAGAGGATAAGTTAAAGAGGCTTCAGCCAAAAATGAATATTTTATTAATATTCCTAAAGTTAAAGTCTAAATTAGAGGATAATGAATTTTATCCTAAGTTCCTAAGGGGGAACATATGACCTTGTGAGGGAATCCATGTGGAGTATGTTGTAGTTCAGAACATGACACATGTCAAGTTGGGAACATGCACATAAGTTTGGGGAGACTTATTTATTTTCCCTGTCACTCCATCATTTTTCATTCTCACCTCACTACCTCCATGCTACTATCATATGTACCTTCATGCTGCTAGTACCTATACCTATACCTGTACCCAGGAAAGCTTTGGATCTGGATTGAAGAGGCAGGGATTGTCAGACCCATGAGAATTTACTCTTGGTCAGAGAATTGTTGGGAATTCATTTCCCAAGTTTCCATGTTGTAGCTACAGGTCTCTAATACTTCTTGTCTATACTATTTCTAAAGCCTCGGAAGGGAAGTGGGGCAGCTGAAGGACTGTTGAGCAGAGAAGGGGCATACTTCCTGGGGTGGGACATGGATGTGGGGAATGATGTTAGTTTTATTTGGCACATGTGCACCTTAGCTCGAGAGTGACCCACTGCTAAAATTTTATGAGTTGTGTGGTCTAAGGCTAGGAGGAATGTGGAAGGTCTGCATGCAGTTGGTGTTCATTTTATAAAAGATAAGTGTATTTTATGATCTTTTTTTTAATTATTGTGTGTTTAATTATCAATTTCTTGTTTTGGGTTTTTCCTATATAAGTTATGTGTATACATGGTTATTATTTTGTATGAGCTTATGTGTTTTCAAATCATTTTAAATAATTAAATCGGTATCAAAACTCGGAATTTTGGAGTGGAATTTACCAATAGGTAGATGTGGATGCTAAAAGCATGCTTTGAGTTACTTCATGCAGACTACAAAAGGAAATTCATCTTCTTTTATTTTGAACTTGTTCATACTTGAAATTTTTGTAACAAAGGTAGAAACAAACCATGTATAGAACTTGTCATTGTTTTCCATATCAACCTGAAGGTATTTTTTCAAATTTGTTGTTCTTGATCCCAAGGAAACAAAACTATTTTCCAGATCCCATGCCTTCAGAATACAAGCCATTATTTTCTTGATGTTTTCTCCAACATATCTTCTAATAGAAGTGAGTAGCATTGATGTTCCTCTCAGTTTCAAAATGGATTACGGTATTCCATCAAAACGCTTCCAAGGTTGGATTGTTTTAATTGGGCTGGAAAATATAGGTGGGGGCATTAAAGCACTCTCTAATTATGTAATAATTTTTTTGGGGGTGGCATTTTCATTCTCCATTTATCTAAATGAAATATTTAGGGTTTCTCCCATAGCTTCATGAATATGCAAAATTTAATATGGAGGAACTTTATCGAGGTCGAGTTTCGAGCTCAATTTTCCTTCAACTTTTTTATTTTTTGGATGAATTTTCTTGATGACCAATTTATTTGAACTTTTGTTGAACAAGGAACCGTGAAAAGTTGGGGATTCTTATTAAAATAGAATTGGTTACCATGTAGACAATTATGCTACAAATTTTCTACTCTCTTGAATCCTCTGTTCTTCATTTGGAAATTCAATGTCTTCAATGTTCACATCAGGGATGATTTTAAGGATGGAAATTTATTTTTAAATGTAGAAACCTTGGCGAATCTTACTTATCCTTCATATGTCAACTATAAATGTTTTGCGATTTTTTTGTAAAAATATTCAAATTTCTAAGGATTTAATATAGATTTTATAAACTTTTGGCGATTTTTAAGGTAAAATAATTTTATCCTATAGAATTTGGGAGAATCATTTTTAAAATAGCGAAACTCATTTGTGGAAAAACCATGGAAAATTAGCCCATGAGAGAAATTTATCCCCTAAAAACATCCATGGTTCACATCTGGGTCCATGTCTTCAAGAACAATTCTTCTTCGAGTATGACCTCACTTCCTCCTTCCTTATTTTTTTGTAGTTTCCTTTTGTCTGTCACTGAGAGCTTGTGGAGAATTTCCAAACTTCCCTTAGGAGGGCTCTAATCACCTCCATCATTAGAATTTTCTATTGAGTATATCCTTTGTTCATGAGCTACTTACTAAGATTTTTGTTTTGGTAGGTCACTTTTCTGAGAGGTACTAGGAGACTGAGCATTCCTCTCATTCAGAAATTTTCCCCATTGTCTATGTTAATTAGTGGTGCCAACAAAATTTTAAATATCCACTTGTTTCTTTTCAATTAACAATGTTTGTCATCAATATTTGCAATTTTCTTTAACATTATCTCTCCAATATTCCAAGGTAGAGGAATAAATTATTTTTTCCTCTTTTCATGAAAGAAATGGGCCTAGAATCTATATTATTTGCATGCTTCCACAAAAACATTTTTTCTAACACATAATACAGTATATATGATGGACTTTCATGGGAACAATGAATACTGATAATGGTGAAATTCTCCATTTCTTCAAAGCTCCCTCTCTCATCCAAGAATGTTGTTGCTTCTAAATAAAATCTTAATGTTTTTGGTCCAAAATTAAGTTTTTTGAATGAGAAAATAAATGCATTGTGTGCTTCATAAAAATGATAGATAGTCTTAAATTTCCACAAGGAAGGGTACCATGTCTAGACGGGGTCAATTTTAGAATTGACTTGTTTGGATAAATGCAATCCTTTAAAAACAAGACAATAAGTGGTGGCGCAGGTTAGGTATGAGGACATGTAGAATTTCTTATTATTCCTAAAATTTGATAACTAAAAAGATAGCTCTCCAGAGATAATCTTTGACCAATCAAAAATCACTTTCTCATGAATTAAAAATGAAAGATATACAAAAATAAGAAGGGAATAGCCATATATTGTTGTCCATCCACTCCAGAAAATAGTCATTCCATTTCTCGGTAGGGATTTTTCAATGAACTAACCTAGATGTTTGATAGGTCCTCTAGAATAATTTATAGGTCTTGAATATACTCTGGAAGAAGATCCAATCCACCATTTATTTCCTTCAATAATGCCTTGTCTTCAAACCCTTTGAAAATCATTATCAACTTGGGGAGTCTGAGCATTCCCTTGAAGACAAAAGGTGCCAAATAAATAGGGGATTCTCCTTGCAGCCGAATTATTCTCTTATTCTTATTGAATTTGTTGATGCACCATGAAATTAAATCTCTAAAATCATAAACGTTCGGGATGCAACCTACCATAGAAATTATTGATGTCCAAATTTGGTTTGAATCCATCTCTGAAGGAAACTAGGATGAGTAATACTTGTATGCTCTTTACCAATGAAAATTTTGTTCTTCCCATCCAAATGAGTTTATAGTATCTTCGTTGAAGTTTTCCTTTCTTTTTTTTGTCATTCTTAACAAAGTTCATGGATTAATGTATAGTCCTTTTAGAACGTTATTACCAAAGAATTTTTTTTTACCAAAATATGCTTTGAGGCTCTTCTTTCAAAGGATGGTTAATACAAATTAAATTTTTAATTGATGAAGAATTGTCTCGATAAGATCACCATTGATTTTGTCATTTTAATTTTTAAACCATTTATTCTTTCAATAAGATTTGCATTAAATTCATATTGGGGTGAGTGATAAGATAGGACATGGGCTATCATGGTGGAGAAGAATTATAAGTATGTCAATTAATAATGAAATAAGAAAAAACTCGTGGAACCATGGTGTGATTTTTAAAAAATGACTAAGTATGATGGATCGGTTCGATGAAGAGGATCGAGGGTATGTATAGAAAAAACATAAAATTACCATGACTTGCAATGAAGTTTAAAATGTTTACTAAGTGTTGAGATATTGCAGAGGTAATGAAGTATGATGGGTCAGTGGATGTGGAAAAGAGACATTATAACATCCCATGAAGTGTAGTGTATTATGACTAAGTATGATGAATCGGTTGGACAAAGGGGTCACGATCATAAACCAATTAATCGATTGAATGCTTAGGCCTGCAGTGGAATGTTTTGAAAATTTTATAAGTATTGGCAAGAAATGAGGGAAGTAGAATGCAATGGTGGATTTTGAGGGCCACAAAATTTTGGACTAAGAAAAAGATGTATCATGAAACCGCGATAATAGTGAAAATTTATAAGTGTGGAAAAATAAATTACAAGAGGGAAAGTTTACAAAGATTTAACACATTTGAGGATCAACAAGTATCGAATTTTTTTACAGCAGTTATTTATTTGTTTTATTTCTCTTTGGAGTGATTCATAGTTAAATGTTTTGGTTGTGGAAAATTTTCATGATTTGTAGCAATTGGTCTTGGTATGAGATCATATTTCTTATGTAATATAGATTACAAGTCATCCAAAAACATTTAGTATTGAGATAATGTCAATACCTCTTGAGTTAAATGAATAACATCATTTACATCCTAGAGAAAATGGATATGTTCTTGAAAATCAACATATTCTACCTCTTCCCCGTATGGGGTGACAGGTGGCGCGTTAGAGCCATGAGGGAGCGAGCCGGGACGCTGCTTTAATGCATCTACCGGCTCGCATGACCTTCGCCATTAACCTGCATGTTTTTTCACAAGAGAACCATCACGGCGAGGCCTCTCGCGCAAGCGAAGAGTACCCCTCGCCAGAGCACTATGTAGCAGAGAGTAATGGATCGGTTTAATGCCAGGGATATGGCGGTGGTGTTTATAATAATGCTCGTGATCAGAGCAGCGACTTCATACCATATTTCGCACCGGGACGCTCTGATCTCTCAGTCGCATCAGAGAAGTAACAGTCTCATTCCTTCTCTTCCGGAACGACGATTGCACTCAGCCATCATTCAGAGTTTTTACAGTGGACCCATCATGCCTCGAATCCGAGGACGGTCACGCCGGGGAGCAGCCTGGCATTCGGAGGAGTCTCGGCGCAAACGGTAGCAGAAATTCGAGGCAGCAGAGGCTCGGCGTAAGCGAAAACAGAATTTTGAGAGGGCCATGGCGCTTGCAGTGCAGCGACGAAGAACCAGACCACGTACGCCACCAATGGCGTACGTGGAAGAGGTCATACCAGCAGGTGGCTCGCCTAGTCCTCCTAGATGCATCCTGTTCACAGCACCCGAGCACTGGACCCCGAGCACAAGCTTCGGCACTCACAGAAAATGTCAATTGGATAGCAAGGTGTCTGACCCCTCCACAGCCACCATGGAGAAGCAGTACTCTCCCTGCTACGTGGAAGAGGAGGCTCCCCCCGAGCCCACCAACGAGAAGGAAGAAACAGGGCGAGAACAACGGCACCGGATGCAGAATACAGACGACGACATCAGCAAGGAGCAGCCCCCTGTAGCTAACTGGAGGCACCTCGATCTTGTCTTTGAAATCAGGCACTAGCTAGATGACCAGACCTTCCGCTTGGAACGCCTGGACCAGCGGATGGATATGTTCTTTGGGGCACATTCCAGAGCTTCGGCAAAAAAGCAATGTCCGACCTGCGCCCGCCCCTACACGTTCCCGGCGAGATGGAGGCACTCCGAGGTTCAGGACTAACAATTCGGCTCAAAGGTTCCCTCATGCTCCCAACTTGTTTCTGGTTCCGCCTCTTACTAGCTAGATTCCAGTTAGTTTTAGCGTTAGATAAAATAATCAGCTTGCATGCTGTGACTATGGGTCCTGGTTTCCTTCGGGCAGGATGCCAACCCTGCCTTTTTTTGCAAACTATGTTTTTAGGATGACACATGGACATGGATGCCACGTTGTCCCGGTTTCCGGCTAAGGCGGGACAACTAGCATCACCTACAGTTTTGAATTTTGTACTCTGTCAATGGTAATATAACAGGCACTACCCCTTTTTACTTCAAAAAAAAAAACATATTCTACCTCTTGAGGATCCTCAACTAAATTGTTGTCATGATTGTTCCTGACATGGGGTTGAATATATTATTCTTCATTTCTTATTTTTGTACGAAACATTTGTGGATTAAAAGACCTCCTAAATTTATTAGGATTTATGGGGCCTCCTTCTCGAGGTTCTTTATTGGGGATGTTACACTCAACCTCTAATATAGAAATGTTATTGTAAAAATTAAAAGCCAAAACATTTCTTCAATTTTGGCATCGTTAAAGTCTTTATTTGAGCCTAAAGTACCAACCTCATAACTAGGTTTCCTTTTATCCTTATCTACTTGATATGTTCTTTGTTTAATATTTCTTGAGGAAACCATATTTCCCTCAATGTATATTGCATATTTTTGTTGTTGGCATGCAATGGGAAGACTTGGAGTTAAACATTAATTCACCAAAAAATCCCAAGATACTGGCCCTTTCGGCATCATCTACAAGCAAGTGAAGTATCATTCGAGGTACCTATGGGGAATGAAAGAACCCAAATTTCATATTCATGAGGGGAATGACAACTGTTATAACATGCATTATTACTTAACAATCATTCAACATGCGATATACCCTATGCGTGAAATCATATCAGCATAATAACATATGAAAAAATTATCTTACTTAACCATTCAACATATACACAACAAACATAATAAACCATCACATCATCACACCAAACTGATCATAACACATGAATTTAACATGGTTCACACCAAATTGGGCTACTTCCACAACGATTGGTTTCTTATATTATTCATTCATGTCCAACCATTACAATAGGTGTGCACTGCACTCAAATAACATACATTAGTTCTACCCAAAATGCCCTATCTGTTAGTGCTGACAGTGCACACTTAGCCCCTTTTCTCATCTATTTGACCCTTTTCCTCTCTCCACAACTTCAAAAGATAAAAATTGTTTCCAAAAAACACAAAACTCAAAACTATGAAAACTAAAAAACTCCAAAAAACCTTCTTCTACCGAAAACCCATTACATATTTATACATATACATTGGAGCTTATCCCATTAAAGTGTGGATAAAATGTCCCAAAACACCTAACTAACTTCCTCCTTTCATGCATTGACTCATGTATATGTGCTAACTATCTTCTGCGTGTGTTTCTCCTTTGTTGATTTGTTGTGTGGTTCTCTCTTGCATGATTCCCAAAACTTATACAAACTATATTTCTCCAATGGGCCCCCGACACTCACCTATTTCTTGTCCTGAGCCACTTCACGCGTTCTTCTAGGTCTCCATGAACTTATTGTTGGTTGTGGAGCCTGATTATCTTCTTGATTCAGAGGTCTTTTACTTTCATCTGTGTTTATACCCCATGAAGTATTTACACCCCAGAAGTATGTACACTCTTCCACACAAGGGAGTGCAGAGGGGGGGTACCCCCTTTGCGGGGTCCGGGGGGGCTATCCCCCCAGCTGGGGGGTCTGGGGGCAAGTGGGCCCCCAAAGGAAAAATTGCCTTGTAAATGTATATTGTAATTTCATTGTAAATATGGACCGTTCATTATAAGGTCACAAATCTAACGATAGAGATTATCTTAGGGTTTGTTTCCCTAGAAGGCAACCCTCTTTTATGAGGGAAATGTATTGCGGCTATGGTTGATGGTGAGTATTGTATTATGAGATAGGAGACTGTGAGATAAAGAAGAGGAAGTTATAGTGGGTTTGTTGTAGGTTGTATCCCTTCATATGCTGGATAATAATAAAGGAAGGACCTGG
>ML796790.1:104466-126169 GCA_009831015.1 Picea engelmannii | reverse complement strand
TGCATTACCACACTTTGCAACAAATTTGAATAGTGAAATCAAACAAAATAACATGAAATCAAAATAACAAATACATGAAATGAAAATCTACTTTAACAATTTACAATAAGCTTACCAAGATGGATCGGTGGCCCTTGCCGATGCCAACATGGAATCTTTTAGATCAACAGATGATAACTTCTAAGAGAGACAAAATCACTGAATCCAAATTTGCATTAATCTTCAACAGGTAGGTTTACAAAAGGAGTCTCTTCATGAATATAATCTACATCATAACAATTCTCCTCCAGAACCTATCTCATAACAATTCCATGAATCTACATAATAATAGTTCTCTTTCAATCTACATAATAATGATTCCTCTCCCTCCCTCATGAAGAGAAGGCACTCTCTTTTAAACATGAGAGATTTGAAAAAGAGATAAACATCTCATAATTACATATCCACTTTTCTCTCAACCCATTTCTCTTTATTACAAAATACAATCCCTTCAAATCCTCACACATATCTCTCATATATCTTGGATAAGATATGACAACCAAATATCCATGATCTTCTCCTTGGATTAGTATTGAATTATCTCCTCACATATTGAAATGGTGGAGGAAGTATTCGAGAAGTCACATATTCCTACACATGATAAAGCTCACGCATTTTTTAGATATATATGAAAGCATGTCAATTTTCTAATATTTAATCACAAATTCCCTTTTAATACTAAAATAAATGATTTGGAAAATAATAAGGTTTAACCCATATTTAATTATGAAAATGGTATCATGAAAGGTTAATGGGACGATGAAATGTGAAGAAGAATGAAGGGAAGGGTGGATGGAAATATGACATTTCTGAGTCCCAAGAGAAGCCTTGTCTCACTCTAGTCAAAGTTGCTCATAGTCTACATGCAACACATCCTTATATGTAGCTACCTTTGTCAACTCCATGGATGTTGACATCACGTACAATTGTAGTTCATGTTCCTGATGAATCGTCGATAGAAGGTGGCGAGTCCATAGAAACTCCGTACGTCTGCAACCATAACACTCGTCTATAAACCATGCAACACTTCTACCAACAACTGAGATATCACTAAGTCAATATGACTAAGTTCCTTTTCATACTCCTGTAATTATGTCATAGGGAACTCTAAATCTCCTTCCATTATATTCATCACTCGTCACTCTCTTGATGTTGTAGATGCATGGGTTTTCATATGTTGCACCTCTATCATATTTTTCGTGCTCTCCATATTCTCTTGTTCTCTTGTTCTGACTTGCACAAGCCTGGTTGTCTCTAAAATCTGTCGTAGTTTAGAAATCTATGCTTGCATGTCTGAGTCCCTTTCTTCTTCTTTTTTATTCACTTGTTCAAAATATTCCTCGGTCACCTATTTCACTTGATCCATGATCTTTTATAGGTCATCCTGTAATAGGTCTTGAATGGCCTCTTGCTTGATTGCTTACCTCTTCTTTCGTTGTAGTATTGATTTCTATGTATCATGTTCCTTCTTATTCTATCACTGGTGCAGTACTGTGTTCTTTTTCCCTCCTATTTCATATCCTTCCCCTTCTTGTTCTTCTTATCCTTCCCCTTCTTGTTCTTCTTATTCTTCTTCATCTCCTATTTCTTCTATTTTTGGTTGTTGTTTCTCTAACTTCTCTATTTCGGGTACTGGGGTTTTCCATTTTTCCTCCCAGTCTTCTATGATTTGCCCCACGTTAACCTATGTCAACCTGTATCTGCATGAAATCCACTACTGCATTGGGTACTTCTTGGCCTAAATGTACATATGATGCCTTTCATATTTGAAGTGCGTAATCCCCTTGTATGCTTCTACTACCTGTGGTAGTATGCATGATGTATTATGGATAGTTGTCTGAATTAATTCCTTGTATACATAGAACATAATGTTGTTATTTAGTTTCCTCTCCTTGTGCACAATATACCACAAGTTTACATATCGCATCGCTAAGCATGGATTCTTCCCAGATCCTACAAATTGAGTGTCCTCTCGTTCTCTCCAATCCACTAATGTTATCAGTATTAACATCCAGGAATAATGAAATTCTATACCTTTGTCTTGAGCTTCCTTGTAATCTATCAAGAACTACTTCAACAGGAATATTACCCAACTCATTTGAACTCCTGTGATGCACTTCTCAGTTGTCGCTATCACACCTGCTAGTACTTGATCCTTGCGACATTTCCTCAACAACTTGCAGGAAAAAACCTGCATCATGAAACATACGGTATCATCATTGATGTTTGCAACATCTAGACCACATGCACCTCTGAATGTGCCATACTTGTCCTTAATTTTTTCTTCCAATTCTTTCTCCTTTATCTTTTCTATGAATAATGTTGATGGGTCTTCTCCTTTTGATGGAAACTTAGTAATGCATGCAATCAAATCTATGTCTATGGACACCAGTATCTCTAATAATAGAAATCCTCTATGTACACAAGTAATTAATAACTTAACAAAAATATATATCTCCACACTCCTTCCTAACTGCAGATTATATAAAAGGTTCAAAATACCTATTTTATCCGGCCTCGTCGCCCATTCCTGTGGCTCGACTATGATTTCTTGTGAATCCTCGGTGAGTCTTACACTTTTGTACTTGTCTGAATCCAACACTAGAAACTTATTCATATCCATCAAGTCGTGGTATTCATATCTCAGGATTCCTATTGTGTCAATCATATCTCCCTCAATGATCACTCCTGGTGGAATTTCTAGCTCAACAGGTTTATACTTTGACTCCTTTTGTAAATTCACCCATGTTGTTGTCATATTTCTTGGTGGCACATATTATCTTGGGTAGTGAACTGGGTTTGACCCTATAATTGACGCTCCCGATGTTTCCTTGGTCATAGGTATTAATGTCTACCTAGTGCGTTGTTTCTTCAGTTGTGATAGAGCTTCTCCTGTCTTCGGTGGAACCATTTTTCTCTACAACTACTCGTGTGGCAAATAACTTCTTTGGCTCTGTCTTTTTTCACTCAACTCTTTTCTCTCACTTCTCCCTATTAAAACTCAAATGATAATAACTTATTTTCGTCAACCCTTCAGTTGCTTTTATCACTCGTCGCCATCTTTTACAATTATTCACGCCCAAACCTGTAGTTTAATCCAATTTGTACTTCACATTCAATCTGTTCCATACTCTGCAATAAATTTAACTAATTTCATATATCATGGTATAGATATTTCCATTATGTCAAGATCTTGGTGTCACTTTTCATTAATGACTATGCATCTCCACTACTTCACCATTATGATCACTCTTTAATGCATATCCATTCATGTTTGATCTTTAATGCCTTGAACCATCTTCTACATGGATCTCCAACCTTTCCTTCTTTATTCATACTCTATTTCTCCTTTATGTGCATTTCACCTTCCTCATTATTCACTGCATCATTTTCCGGTTTATCTCTTTACGTATACCTCCAACTTTCAAATTCCTTTATTTCTTTTCTTCATTTTCTATTTTTCTTTTTTTCTTTCTATAATACACTAGAGTACAAGTACTATGATACACGTTGAGACTAGTGTGCGGAAGCACAACTGTCTCTATACAGTTGTTGGGCTCCATTTTTGTCATATTTTTCACTATACAAATACACTCATCATTACACCTTCTCCCTGCATTTTGTCCACAATATATCGCTAATTAAACCATAAACCTCCATTATCTCTTGTTATTCATCCTATATATCGCTAATTATAAAATATCGCTAATTATCTCTTGTTATTCAAAACATATTGAAACCGATTTTTAGTATTTGTTTGAACATTTGCATTTACATGTCTACATTAAAACACAAAATCATATATTTTAAAGTTCATTTATTATTTGCAAATCTATGTGTGTTTCACTTCTTATTATTCTTACTATATAACACCTTTCCACTCATTTCTTATATCCTTCATGATTTGATATCATTCCTTGTTTGTTCGAATGCTCTCAAGCACCATAACTAAATGAACATCAATCCAAGATTCCACTTATTTCCACTTTGTATTTTTGTATTACCATTCTTTTCCATTCCTTTTCATTTCTTTCCTTGCTTGCTCATTGTGATCGATGCATTTGATTGAGGACAAAGTTTGGGTTTATATCTCATTTCCTATTACCTAGTTTTTAGCCATTTGATTATCTTTTTAATCACTACTAGAATCCATTGAAGGATAGGAAACTTAAGTAAGCTACTCATGATTAATCACACAAACATCACCCTGAGTGCATGATATACTATGATCTAATCCTTTATAGCACTAATTTATTCTTGTGTCCCAATGATAAATCCTTAGTGTTAATTTCCTGCAGTATGGGTTTGAAGATTGTTTTGTTGGCTTTAGATTAGGTTAGCCTAGGCTCTGATCCTTTGTTTCATGCACCTGCACCTCAAATCTTACGAGCCCTGGTTGATAACTAGATGTGGGAATTAATAGTACATGTATTTAGCCCCAACATTTTGGCATCGTTGTCGGGGAGGTGCTAAAGGGATTAGAGCATAGGTAAGTTTCTTTTATTTCTCCAAAGCCTTGATTGTTCCTTTCGTGCAAGTGTGTTTCTTTTCATGCAAGTGTGGTGTGTTTTTAAGGACAACCTAAGGGTGGAGAGAGGATGGTAAGACATGAGGGAAGATCCCACACATCCACTTTAGTGGGGTTGCTCCAAAGTTAGGTTGTCCTTTTCCTTTTAGTAGTTAAAATTTGTGTTTTATTAGATTTAGCCATATATATATATATATATGAGAAGAGAAGCTAACTTGTGTGAACATATATATTGGTGACAACAGGGTCCTAGTAGCATGGTGGGGCTTTGATTATATAAATGGTTTTCTTACATTTTCTTTTAGTTTGCTTCTCTTTATTTCTTTAGGATTTTTAAAAGTTTTTGGGCATTGTAAGAACCCCCCTCTACACTAATCCATGTGTGAATCAGCACCCATAAACCAAAAACAAGAACTCAAAGATGATTAATAGTTTGGAAGAACTTTTTCAAATCCTACCAGTAGCTGGGATCTCTGCCTCTCGGGAAGAGAAAATATTGACTGTAGTCAAGAACCTATCTGCCTTTCCAGAAGTGATAGAAGAAGAAGAGTTCAATGAGGTACATCCACAAGAAGATCTAAAATATTTTTGTAACTAGTATTTCCAACGTATAAGAGAGACTAAAGAATCATGGACCACATTTGATGGAGATCCACCATTAGAACCTGAGATCGAGGAGTTTTTGATATTCCTTTCTGAAGATCCCCCATGCACTGATGAGACCAGTTATTCGATAGAAGATGATTTGCGTGCCGTGAAAGAGGGAGACATGCATATTGTTCTAAATGAGGAATTGAACCAAGATCATCATGACTATATAGACCATTGGTTCCTGATGACAACTAGATTGAACCACCACTCTCTTCTTCAACAACTCTTCACATCATCATCAAAGAAGCTAGTTCTTCGTACTTTGTTATAAACTAAATCTTATCTTTCAAACTTGAGTACGAATGTATTTCTACACCTATTACGCACATGGTTACATTGGAAATATTATTACACATGAAATATAATTTATTGTTCTTAGATAGGATAGAGTAAAATTTGCATGTTAGTTAACCTAGTTCTAAATAAACGCAACATCTTTTCATGTTTTTTTCAAATAAATGAAATGAGATGAAGATAATATTGGTGATATAACATCAAAAACCAAAACAACTTAAGATATTTCTTATTATTACATACAAATTTATGACTATTAAGAATAAAATTTTCTCATAAGCCTAATCTTTAAAGCATTATGGGGATTTACAAAATCTTTAAGGTCTACATAATGATGCCCATAGGTAACTTGTACATCCTAGTTTCATATCAAAACTTGTTATTCAAGCATTCTTATCAAATAGTAGTAGGAGATTGAATGAAACTTCTACTTGTGAGAGAACACAATATTGCATGGAGAAGATGAACTTGGGGACTAGAGGAACCTTTAGGTCATTCTCTCATGGCCTCATCCACCACACATTAAGTAATTTTGACCATGATATGTCTTTTGACTAATCTCAATACATAAGTCTATTTTCATACGAACATTCTTTTATGGGAAATCTATAAAATATGTTCCAACTCAATACCATCCCATCTTGTAAAAAGGTTTTCAAAGATGCTTCCCCATTCACCCATGAAAACACAATCTATAAATTTTATCTTAAGGGTAAATATTGGGACAAGAACCTTTGATGGAAAATGGGTGTAAGAGGCTAACCCATTGGGATACTAATCAGGTCTGATGGCAGCGGGTATTGTCCTATGGTATAACTAGGAAAACCCATTAGGGTAGTGAACAGGCTCATGGGTAATGGGGCATTATACCTGGGAAGGATATTTCTTAGATTTCAAAATCACCCCATCAAAGTATTGAACAGACTTGTTGGCAATGTGTTCTGATTTTGATGTCTTTCATTGTGCCTAATATATATTTGTCTGTATGAACAATATACTTGTGTAAATACTTAAGAAGAGGTGTGCATGGTTGAACAAAAGGCTAATGAACCTTATCTATTTTACATTTGAGAATGCTCGTAATATGGTATTAAGACCCCATCGTTCATACCCAGGATGTCATTGTTCTATAGGTGGGACCCATAAGTGTAGGAGCCTAATAAACTCCAATGTGAACTTTATCAATAGTACTTGAATGACAAAAAATATATGATAAATTAAACAGGGATGATTGGTTTCCTATCGGTTTCTCATTTATTAAAGACCACTTATCTCCTCATGTTTTCCTATTTAAGGATGAGAGGAAAAATTCCCCATCATAATTAATATGATTTCTTGAGCATACAACTATTAATGATTGATGAAATTGTATGTAATAAGTAATTGAGGAATTTCCTTTATGATTGTAATATTTTAAAATAAATTTCATTTCCAAATTTGTAAGCATGAATAAAGTTTAAGTTTTGGTTGTTTCTTTAAGCATGACATAAATGTATATTTATTCTCTCATAATAATAATATTGGTTTAAGTTCTTTTAGTTTTTTCTATTCTGGTACTGCTGGTACAAAAACTAGTAGGTTCCTGAACCAACAGTACATAAATTTAAATATTTTTCGAGGGTACTTTTTGCAGGATATTTTCAAAATCTCTCAACTTCAACATACTTCATTTCTATCCTCCAGTCCACATGCACTAGTTCCACATAGTTCTCTTTCATCTTGCAACAATTTTTATGCTAATAAGAGTTCGCATGAGGACATGCAAACCAACAGGCATGGGGGAGAGAGAGACATAAGGAATCTTAACAGATCAACATTCATCAACTTTTTCCTAGATATCCATTATTTTTTAGCCTTGCTCCACTTCATCTTCAAATTTCAGCAGTCTGCATCATGATTCTGCAAACATTTTGTGTTGTTCTGCATAGTTTCCACTTGAACATGCATTAGAATTCAAGGTAAGGGTAACTTGAGGTAAAACTAGTACAAATATTTTTAATTTACTAAGAACTTGGAAAACATGATGCATAACCACTATTACCCACTCCACACTCCACTATGCATTATCATAACTACTCAGTAAACCCCACATCTTCACTCCACTTGTCATAATGAACAATATACTCTGATGATAAGACCAAGTAATGAAAATGAAATATGTGGTATACAAATACAAAGAAACAGCTATAGTGTCTTGTCTTTATACATCATAAAGCATTCTTAAGCCATCTCAAAGACGATGAAATCATTGTTTCTTACCCAAACAAAGAACCGCAAAGTAAATATTGGCCTTAAAATTGATGTAAGATAAATAGTATAAAGGCGTCCAAGTTCATACGACCACCATCACCATCATTTTATAAACCATTCTCCACATGCACAACATTCAACATCACTTTGATACCCCATCCACTGCTTGTCCTCCATTTTTGTGATAAATTTTGTTTCTTTTTTTGAAATTCAATCTGTGATAGTTTCCAAAGTGTCATTCCATAAAACCTACACAAAAGAAACAATGCCACATAAATCTATAAGAAGAGTATCATAAGTTCTTCACCTTGTTTGCATGAGGACGTGCAAATCCTTGCGTTTATGGGTGTGTTGGGATCCATTTTTGTCATATTTTCCTCTATACAAATATACTCATCATTACACCTTCTCCCTTCATTTTGTCCATAATATATCCCTAATTACACCATAAACCTCCATTATCTCTTGTTATTCATCCTATGTGGTTAATACATAATTTTCCATATTTTTAGTGATTAAAAGAATGATTATACAATAGTTTTGTTGATGATGGATTAATCCTATGTTTCTATGTCCAAACAATATGTTCCCACACTAGACGTCATCTGATACCCGCACTGGAGGTCATCTGATACTCCAAGTCATCTGGTACCAGAAGGTGCTATAGTCAATCGGTACCTACACAGTCATATGGTACCCACACTTCATGTCATATGGTATCCATAGTCCATGTCATCCAATACTTAGCTCTTCAGGTACCAATTATGCACTCATCCGGTACCAATGTTTTGCTCGTCCGGTACCAACATCAACAACCGTCTGGTACTAGAAATAGTTCAAAAAATTGAAATGATTCTAGAAGAAAATCAGATACATGGATTTTGTCCAGAACGATGTTTACCTTCGGGAAAGTGTGTCAAAATTCACCCAGATCACACGTGTGGACCTCCATCTCATGGGGAATTATTATGCAAAAATTAGCAAAAATATTAAACTACCAACTTGCACCTCAATTTCCGTGCAGATGGTAGCAGATCTAGAATTTCTACGATATGGGTTTTTCCTAAAATGTGAAAAATTGAGTAATATTCCTACATTTTTCCAAAATTCGAATTGGTGTAGAAAATATGGGTGGATCGCTAACTCGAATCTGCCCAAATTGATGAAAAACCTAGATTTTTGGGATTTATACTAAAGTTGTAAAAACAAAATTCTGAGTTTGGGTATTTAGTTTCATTCATTCCTCCATGGATTTAATGTATAAATAAGCCTCATAGGGCTGTGAGAAGGATCCATTAGTTTCATGAATATTTTGTTAATGAGAGACTTATTCTTGTGAGAAAGCTTTAAGGAGTTGTTAGCCATGTAAAAACAGAGTTTTTGATCTCAATGAAGAATTGATTGTTGTTGCAACATTGGACACCATCTCCATTTGATCTGAGTCTTTTTAGTAGAACTAACCTCCTGCGAAGGGCCCCTCAGAGTGGTAAGTGTTGCTATATTTTATTTTCTTTGTATATTAGCATTACATTTAGTTTCTTTTCTTCTTGCATTATTATTTAGTTTGAAATTCGCATATGTGTGTTTACATTCTGTAATTAGTTTGTATTCTGAAAATTGATTCGTAATAGATAAAACTCAAATCAACACCCTCTCACTCAAGGCATTGGTAAATTGCATTTGATTTAGTTCAATCTATTTATATATTCTTTCAATTTATGAGTTTTCATGCTACTCTGTCTCTGAATTTAATGACGACTTGACCAATAGTTCAATTTCTTCACACATCACTTTAATTTTGTCTTTTCTTATCTGATCACTCTACTAATTATTTGTTGCTAAAAGTTATACAAATATACACTTTCTAAATAGCTCTCAAACTACCTCCAATCGCTTTCATAAACCCACACATTCCCACATTCAATCCTCATAAAGAGTACTATGTTTCTGGTGTCTCTTTTTCAGCCATCACATTCTTTTAAACCAAATATCTTCATGCATAATCCTTTATCTACACATCTACCATTTAATTCCCTTTGAATTGCTTTGCTTCATTGATCAAATTTCCCTTTCAAATATGCATCCCAATCCATTCATTACACCTTCCTTTCAGTTGCGTCAAAACATATTAAAACAGAGTTTTAGTATTTGTTTGAACATTTTCATTTACATGTATACATTAAAACACAAAAACATATATTTTCAAGTGCATTTATTATTCACAAATCCATGTGTGTTTTGCTTCTTATTATTCTTACTATGGAACACCTTCCCACTCATTTCTTATATCCTTCACGATTTGATATCATTCCTTGTTTGGTCGAATTGTCTCAAGCGCCATAACTAAATGAACATCAATCCAAGATTCCATTTCTTTCCACTTCGTATTTCTATATTACCATTCTTTTCCATTCCTTTTCATTGTTTTCCTTGCTTGCTCATTGTGATCGATGCATTTGATTGAGGAGAAAGTTTGAGTTTAGATCACATTTCCTATTACCTAGATTTTAGCCATTTGATTATCTTTTTAATCACTGTTGGAATCCATTGAAGGACAAGAAACTTAAGTAATCTACTCAAAATTAATCACACGAAGATCACCCTAAGTGCATGAAATATTGTGATATAAGCCTTTATAGAACTAAGTTATTCATGTGTCCTAGTGATGAATCCTTAGTGTTAATTTCCTGGAGTGTGGGTTTGAAGCTTGTTTTGTTGGCTTTATATTAGGTTATCCTAGGCTCTGATTTTTTGTTTCCTATGCCTGCACCTCGAAGTGTATGAGCCCCGGTTGATTATTAAATGTGGGAATTAATAGTACATATATTTAGCCCCAACAATAGTTTTAGCTGACTACGTTAACTAGTCCTTCCACAACTTCTCCATTTAGTTTTTGCAATTGAACAAAACCTGCATCTATCACAAACCTGATCATATTTGTACCTAACCAATGCATCTGGAACTTTCCCAAGTGCTACAAAAACTTGTTTTCATAAAGAAAAACTTAGTCACCTATCTGGAACTTCTTCTATTTAGTGTGCTTGTCATACCATGCTTTCTCACGCACTTTTTGAACTTGCTAATGGAAACTTATGACAAAGAAGTCCTCTTCCAACTCTACTAGCTCTATGAATCTCTTCTCCACTATGCCATAGTCTGTAAGCTATTCTAGCGCAAAAATGCGCAGAATCGGTACTCTCAATTCCATGGGAATAACATCTTCTTGTCCATACACTAGTCTGAATGGGGTTTTTCTTGTCAACTTCTTGCTTATTGTCCTATATACCCATATAACTATTAGAATCCTCAAGTCCCATTCATATAATCTTACATTACACACCTTTGTCAATGCATGTTATAGTATCTTATTGAATTCTTCCATTGTTCCATTTTCCTGAGGATGATAGAGTGTGTTGTTCTAATGATTAATATGAAAATCCTCTGTCAATGTTGAAATCGTCCAATTCAGAAAATGAGTTCCCTGATCACTCATAAGTATCCTTGGGAATCCAAACCTTGTCATCACGTTTTCAAACAAAAATCATGCAGCTATCTCTGCGTTGCAATCTTTGACTGGCTCTACTACAACCCATCTTGTCAAATAATCTATCGTAGTAATGATGTATATGGCTCTTGATCTCTTCGTTGGTGGATTGATTAGCCAAAACAAATCCACTTCCCATTTATCAAAATCTTGTAATGTCATTTGTGGTACTAATGGCATCTCATCTCTCCTAGAAGGCTTCCCAATTCTCTGGAAAACATAAAAATTCTTACGAAATTCCTTGGCATGCTTATGAAGGGTATGCCACCACAATCATGTACGTAAAATATTCTGAGTAGTTTATTTTCCTACACAGTGTCCTCTTGCAACCCCTTCATTTTATTTTGACAATATCATGTGTCTTTCATGTTCTAATACACATCGTCACATAATTCCATTTGGGCCTAATTTGTACAAATTTCCTACTATAAGTTGATAGTTTGTTGCCTTCACTACTAATATTTCTTCTACATAAATTTAAACTCAGGTTGGGTTAATCGTGTACTCAATAATTTAACTATGTCTACAAAATAGTCATCAACCATTTGAATTTCAAATAAGTGTGCTTCTGGTAAGCTATCATCCAAGTTTCCTACATGTCCTGCCAGTATGCATGATAAGTGATCAGTCCTGAAACAAATTTCCCTAGTTTCACAATTACCTCAAATTCATATAATTAAAAAAATAATATCCATCTACATATCCACCCCCCCAACAATGGATTGTAAACAAAATATCTTAGTGAAGAATGGTCTATGTACATCATAAAGTGTGAACCCATCAACTAATGTATGAACTTCTGCAATGCATACACCATTGGTAGTCCTTCACGTTCTGTCATAGTATAGTTATGTTATCTAGTTGAAAACTACCTACTTGCAAATGTAATGGGATGATCTATATTTCCTTCTTCAAATAGTGCTAACACTATGGATAAATCTACAAATTATGCATCCACATGAACATGAAACTTCTTCTTCCAATATGGAAATATAAAAATCGATGCGGTAACCAATTTATTCTTCAAAATATCTAAACATTCATTACATTCTTCACTTCATTGAAACTTGTTCTCCATCTTTAACAATTTTTCCATTGGGGTTGTCATATACACATAACCTATAATGAACTTCTTGTAGTATAATGTATGACCCCAAGTTGCTCGTAATTGTCCCACTAAATCGGCGATGGTAAATCAACAATAAAATCAATATTTGCATGATCTACCAACAATGATTGATTACATACTACATGGTCTAGTATGATACCAAACGGTGCACAAAAATGCACTTCTTTAAATTCAAATATATTTGATACTCCCTACGCCTATCCAACATCAAGCACAAAATCTCAATATGATATTTTGACAAGTTAAACATCGTCCAATCATCTGAGTATACTTCTAATAACTTATGGATGAACTCTTTAAATGTTGCTACAACCACTCTAGAGAATATTGTTGGTGCATTCTCCAATCCAAAATAAATCAATATGCAATGTTAACACCCCCATTCTGTCACAAATGTAGTCTTATATCTATCTTCTTGCACAATCTTCATCTAATGGTATCTTGAAAATACATACATGAATGAATAGGATTCTTGTCCCCCTACGTTCTCCAACATTTCATCTATAAATGGTGTAGGAAAGGGATCATGTAAGCAAGCATCATTTAATTTCTTCATATCTACAAACAATTTGATCCCTCTTATTTTCTTATCCTAAAATACCATTGGACTAATCCACTTTGATTTTGCGAAAAGTTCAACATGTTAGCATTAAGAGTCACCCTCAAATTGCGAGAGGATAAGCCTAGTACCCATCATAATGTTTGGTGGATGTTGGTTTTATGAATGGAGGTCAAAAGGAAAAAAACTCAGTACAAGAATGATTTTAACACAAAAATTGGACAAGCAATGCACAGGGAAGTGAGGGTCTCATTAACTTCAGTCAGTGATTTGAGTTTAAGTATGAGAAGAAGGAAGACTTAGTGAGAGAGGTGAACAAGACTGTTATGGGCATCCAAATTTCAAGCATCTTGGTGAAGAAAAACTCAGGCTCAAGAGCACTCTTTAACTCAAGTTCAGACACTAAAATAAGTCACAATAGAATAATAATCAAACCTACATTATCAGGCAACTACAACAACCTAAATGGATCCTCCATGCCCGATCCTTTCAGCATAAGGGGAAATAAGATAACAAAGAAGATGACTAAAACTGGTCACAACAATACTGTAATCAAATCTACATTACAATAGAACTACAACCCTCGACTGGATCATCCATGCCCAAGTTTTTTAACATAGTTTAAACTAAGAGGTGAAAGAAGTTGACTTCTATTAATGCGAAAGTCTCAAATTTGATACATAACCAGAGAACAGTTCTGGCATCAAAATATTGCAAAATAAGGAGCTCTGCTCATCCAGTTGATGACCATAACAAAATATTACACTGAGATATTTATACTCATATTCATTTATAACTGATATAAGTAAGATCCGATCCAACCATCCCATCTAAATATTTGCATCTAAGTACTTCTATGTCAGACTAAGTGTGAATCTTCCTCAGGCTGACAATTTTAACCCTTATGATAGAGATCTCCATGCCTTCTGATTATGGATTGAGTCGAGGTTTCAACTATCGGCATGTGTCCATTAATTGATATCATCTTAGGATCGAGACTGGGCTACGTAACCAGGGGACGACCACTTGTTGCAATTAAATACGATGTTGAATGAGCATATGAATTCGGGGCCATTGGTCTGATTGATATTTGTGACCGGGATGGTTCTACTATTTTAGTGTCGTCATTAAAATTTTAACCATCCACTAAGTTTGGGATACATTATACCCTGCATGGAGACGGCGCCAGAATTGGCGTCTAATAGCCCTAGATATGGAGCAGTGGATGAGCGTCGTGTATCTTTCGCCCTTTTTCAATGTGACCTCAGGTTGAGACCTGACGCTTATCCCACATGGTGTTTCAGGATTTCTCTCTTCTGGATTCTTCACATCACTTGACTCCAGATTTCTCGATACCTGAATCGGAAAAATCCCTTCACTCAGATCGACGATCAGATCTGCTTCGCAGTCGACAGCTGCGATTTCCTCTTCAAAACTCCAAATCAGTCAGTTCTATGCAATGGGCACTGGCCCCTCTTCCTAGGCCCACCTCTCAAATGACCTCGAGCTATGAACTTGGAATTATCTCCTCAGGCACTTCAGGTTTCAGACTTCTAACACTTTGAATACAACTCCCACCAATCCTTTTGAAATCTGAATTGCAAATTTCTTTGAATGAGATCTACGACTCTTGTCATTCACACAGCCAATGGATATGATCTCTTCAAATTCCTTTCTTTGGGAATCTTTACCACACTCCACCCCAAAACTCCCAATTTTTGGATCATGAACTGTCTCCACACTAGAAGATCAATGGTCCTCCTCAACCAACGACTTATATCATACCCTTTTTCCACTTCGAAACTTTGGGTTTCGACCCTTTTGACAATGGCTTCACTGCTTTCTCCCGAATAGCAAACCCTGAATTCTCCCTTATCAACCATGAGGGAAAAAATATGAACGTTGTGCAGAAAATATGGAGACAGAGAAGGGGTGTAGGCTTGGGTATTCACAGCAAACACATATGACTCATTGACAACTTCATGTGATAACATTGGCTCCACAGGGGATGTCATGCTCCTTGCGAGCTACCAAGAACACGCAGCTTCAATGCCTTAGCTTTGTTTTCAGGAGTCTCTTATTCAAATAAAAACAAAACGGAAGTGGTATTTACAATGGTGGACCACTGATCTAAGATTTAGACAAAAAAAAAATTAAAAAGTTCCCATTGTCAGGGCCACCTAAAAATTTAGAATCCTCCAAGTTCCGCAATTTATAAGTGTTGTTTGAAAATACCTCATAAATATTGAAGGGGCCAATCCATAAGGCTTAAAATTTAAAATGGTTTCCTTTCTCTTGCTTGGGGGAATCCCACTTGAGAACCAAATCCCCCAGCTGAAAATCTTCCTTGCTTTCTCTCTTGTCAAAGGTTCATTTTATTTTCTGCTAATGATCATGTGCTTTGTCAAGCAGCTACTCCCTACTCTGTTGTACTTCTACCAGCTGCAGTATCCTCTTGACCATATCATCAAGTTCTCCTTGGTAGTCCTGGAGGAAATTTTCCACAGGCAAGGAAAGATGAGTAGGAAAAATAGACTCAACCCCATACACAAGATAAAAAGGGGGAATTCCAAGTGACCTCTTTGTTGTAATCATATCAACCCATAAGGCAAATTTCATCTTTGAATCCTAGGATTTCTTGTTGTCTTCTAACAGTTTTTTGATGATATTTATGAGGATTTTGTTAGAGGACTCTGCTAAACCATTTCCCTGAGGGTAGTAGGGAGTGGAATGGATTAATTTGATCCCATACCATTCACAAAAATTAATAAATGGTTCATCTCTGAAAGAGGCAACATTGTCTGTAACAATCCTGCTTGGACAACCAAATTTGGACATGATATATTCAAGGAAGATAATGATTACCTTGTGGGAGGCACTCCTTGTAGGTATGGATTCTATCCATTTGGTAAAATAATCAGTGGCAGTCAAAATCCACCTGTGTTGACCACCTGAGGGGGGTTGGATCTCTCCAATGAAGTCAAGACCCCACTGCTGAAAAGGTCCAGAAACCATTACTGGTTTCAAAGGAAAATATTTGAGTTTCTTCTTTGAAACAAACTTCTGACACTTGACACAAGATATAACCTTCGCACAAACATCATAAAAAAGGTTGGTCCAGAAATACCCATCTTTGAGGATCTTATAAGTTGTGGTCCTCCAAAAATGATGAACCCACATGAATTGTCGTGAAAATCATTCATAAATCTTTGGGCCTCTTGTGGATCCAGACATCTCAGTCGAACTCCCAGAGGATCCTTCCAGTACAAAACTTGATCAATGAGACAATATTTAATTGCATTGAGTTTCAAATCTCTCACCTTGTTTTTTTCCAAACCATTAGGAGGCCTCAACTTCTGTAGAAAATATATGATGTCTTTATACCAAGTTCATTCTGCTAAGTTGTGGTCGACATGAGAGTCTTTATCAACAATCTCAGTTTGCTCATTTTCTAAGTGTGTGTTCATGAAGTTAACCCCCAACACCTTGTAATTTGATTCATCCAATAGACTGGATAAACCTTGACCTTTTACCAATTTAGTGGGCCTTACTTCCAGGTCAAACTCCAAAATTTTAGTGATCCATTTGTTTCTCCTCCCATCTATATCAGACTGGATACTGAGGCTGAGGGGACATATGATATAATCTTTGAATGCAGGACATAGATCCTGAAATACTTGATGGATTTCACCAAAGCATATTCCTACTTCTCCATGATATCATATCTCATCTCGGCATCCCTCAATGCTCTACTGAAAAAGGAAATAGGCTGCTCCAACCCCTCTATATTTTTCTGTAGAAAAACAACGACCAATGTATTAGATGAGGGAAAAGAAAAAATATGAAATTATTTAGAATAGTCAGGGCTGATGAGCACATGTGCTTCAGTCAAAGCCTTCTTGATTTGGTCTAAATAATTTTTGGGCTCAACAGTCCACTTCACTTCGTTCCCCTTTTTAAGCATGGTTGTAATTTCCTTAACCAGCTCAACAAAATTAGAAATGAACCTCCTTAGAAAGTTGTTTTTACCCAAGAAAGATGAAACCTCTTTCTTAGATATAGGAAAATATAATTCATGGATGGCCTCTACTCTGTTTGGATCAATTCTCACCCCTTCAACTGACACAATATGCCCCAACAATTTTCCCTCTTTCATAGCAAATAAATATTTCTTAGTATTGAGGGAGAGACCGGACATCCTGCACTTCAGGAAGATCTTCTTCAAATTATGACAGTGCTCTTTGTCAAACCTTGAGAATACTGTAATTTCATCCAGATAGATGACTACGAATTTGTTCTTTTCCCCAATGAAGGAAATGTCCATGGCTCGTTGGAAGGTTTATCCTGCATTCATCAATCCAAAGGGTATTTTAGCATACATGAATCTGCCCCAAGCATTAGTGCAAGTTTTCTTTTCTCTATCTTCAAGAAGGACAAAGATCTTATTGTATCCAAAGAATACATAAATCATAGACATCCTGGATGAACCAGTCACTTTCTGTAAAATCTGCTCCATCTTCGGCAAGGGGTAGTTATCCTTTTTAGATCTCCTGTTTAAATTTGTGAAATCAACACATAACCCAATTTCTCCATTTTTCTTCCTCATGGGCACCAAATTAGCCACTCATTCTGAAAATCTCAAGGGGATGATTATCTAGGCATCCAACAACTTATTTACTTCTCTTTCCATGATAGGTAGCAACATGGGGTTTATCTGTTTGAGTTTCTTCCTGAAAGGTCTAGACTCTTCTTTCAAATGGATCTTATGCTCAATGATTATGGTGTCATATGTCCTTAAGTCTTCATATTTCCAAGAAAAAACATTAGCAAACTCCCTCAAAATCTTGACATACTCGACCCTTTTCTCCTTTGACAAACTGCTAGACAACTTGACATACTTGGGGTCCTCTTATGTTCCTAGATTACATTCAGTCACATCAGCCTCTTAAATTGAACCTTTAACCTTTGCAGCAACATCATTTTCATCAAACAATCTCTCCAAAGGGACTAGTCCCTTTGGAATATGGTTACCAGGAAACTGAATGATATGGTGGTCAACAATTTCATTCATAAAAGCATCAACATGATGTCTTTCTTCAGTATCTTGATCTTGATCAATATGCAAATTAGAAAATTCTTCCATGGTCTCTAGAAACCTTTTTTATCTCAATATCATCCTCAAAGACCTTCCAATGTTTGACATGTCAGGAATAGAGGGTCTGTATTTTATTTCCACCTCATATTTGAGATTTGGGGGAAAAGGGACTCTAAAATTGCTTGCCGAGACAGTCAATGAATCTGCCATAGAGTTTTCCTATCTTGGAATGAATGAGATATTAAAATCCAAGAATAAACTATCAATAAGATCCCATACTTCATTTCTAAAGGCCCTCAATCTAGGGTGCTTAGCCTGATACATATTTCTGACTTGATGGAAAATTATCTCAGCATCTCCGAATACTGCTAGCTCCTCAATCTTCATGTATTTGGAATCTCTCAAAACTAAAAAAAG
Organism: Picea engelmannii; assembly: GCA_009831015.1. Taxonomy (NCBI): domain Eukaryota; kingdom Viridiplantae; phylum Streptophyta; class Pinopsida; order Pinales; family Pinaceae; genus Picea; species Picea engelmannii. Next base: position 107,663 of record ML796790.1, on the reverse strand, counting down.
AGCCTCATATTCTTCCACATTGTTTGTTGTTTCGAATTCAAGTTTAAAATACATAGATATGGTCTCTTGGGTAGGGGAAACGAAAACTACCCCAGCCCCAGCACTTTCTTTGGAAGAGTCTCCATCAAAAAAAAAATTCCAAACAGAGACATTGGAAGGAGGGTATTCACAAGAGGTGATCGTATGCTTTCTGATTTCAATAGGTGTTTGAGGACCATCAATGAGTTGTAACATAATGGTTCCTATATCTGTGTCTACTGCAAAAATGGGGTGGTTGGTCGGATTTGCTTCATCAATGATAATGTAAGCAAGTTGAGATTCCTTGTATATCCTTCTCTGTTCACCTCCAAACATAGGGATAGTGGCATATGAGATATCCATATGCAAGTTTTCCCCCGGTATTTTAATCCAATATCTAGACAAGAGCATCCCAAACTTAGGGGGAACATCAGCCACCACAATATCCATGACCATGCTTTTCATTGGCAACTGAAACAAGGAAACAACCAAGTCTTTAATAACCCTAAGGCACTTCACTTTCCTGGAATCAAATGAGTACAGGTCATGATAATTTTTTGTGACCTCCAACCCAAGGTCCTCCATGACAATATTAGGCATAATATTGTGAGATGCCCATGAATCCATCAAGCAATTGTGCAACACAGGTATAGAAAGGAGGAGAGAGTCATCTCTATCCTCCACCAAAGGTCCCAGTATGACAATAGGATTTTCATATTGGAGGTTGACCAAATCTGTGGAATAAGATGAAGGCTCAGGCTGCAACACTTTGGAGAGGTACCTTTTGAGATCCTCATGCTTGACTAGCTCCAAGAAAGGCATAGGAATTTTGATCTTTTGAATCTCATTCTCGAAGCTAAAATAGGGGCGAGGTTTTAGAATTTCCTTCACTTCTCGGATAGGGGTCTTAATCACTTCTTGGGGGTTATGTACCTCTTTTTCCTTGTTGCCAGTTGCCCCCTTTTTAACAGGATCCTTTGCTTGACTAGGCTGATTGGGAATATCAATCTTCCCCTCCTTCTTCCTGGACCTAAGGTTATACATGTTTGTTTTTTCTTTTGTCCTTTCTCCTTTGCTCATCTCATTTAGCCGCCTATCCATGAGGGACTCTTCATATGCAGACTGATTTAAATGAGGGGACGAAGAGGTGTCACCAAGACAATGAATTTCAGGATCGGTCTCTTCTTTCTCTCCTTCCTCATCAATAACTAGGTTATTTTGGAGAGGGGTTTGGATCTTTTGATCATCCTTATCCCTATTTCTTTGATCCCTCTAGATGATATGAGGGGCATTATTTGGTCTCCTGAAATTACCCCTGTTGTCAATATTTTGGGTGTTCCTATAGCCTTGTTTCCCCTCAAATTTCAATCTCTCTATTTCTGCAGAAAGTGATTTCACCAGTTTTTTTAACTCATCAACTTGAGGGTGAGAAGAAGAGGAACCAGAGGTTGAAGCTTTGGACCTACCTTTTCTTCTTTCTCTATCAGCCTTACTCTTGATTTTATCCACTGCCAATATATTGGATTCTACTTCAAGGGTTGTGTCCTGCATATGAGCCAAGGAGGTAGCCCTTGTTTCTTTCAACAGGAGAGAAAACTCAGGGTCAAAACCGCTAGCATAAGTGATCTTGGCAGAGGTTTTAGTAGGCTTAATCTCATTGGGGATCTTATTGTACATCTTGTTGAATCTCTTGGAGAATTCTGAGACGTATTCCCCTTCTTCTCTTTTAAGTGACCTAAACTCTGTAATATAATAAAGGAAATCCTTTTTATCTCCACAATGTCTTAAAAATGCATCATCTAGAGCTTCAATCCCATTAATAGATCTAGGAGTCAAACCCCTGAACCATTTTCTAGCCTCGCCATCAAGGCTCTGTACAAAAACTCTCAACCAGACATCTTCATTTTCAATATTAAGATTATTTGCATAACTGTAAAAAGATAAAAGGTGCTCTTCATCATTTATGTCTTCCTCTCCTATAAACTTGGGCATGTACTTGAGGTAATCCCCGATTGGGAGGGAATTCATAGGCTAAGGAAAAACCAGAGGGGAATACCTAGGAGCCACAATGGCATCCATTCTATTTCCAGGAGGATTAGTAGCTTCCATTTGGATGTGAGTTGTAGGAGAACAAGGGGGAGGTGAAGTTTGGATAGGTGAGACCGCAACTATGTATCTAGGAGAAGGAGGAAATGACTAGGTGTTGGAGGAGAATGGTATAGGGCTCAAAGTAAAACAAGTTTCCCCCTCTTTAGATGTAGAAACTATGACAGGAGTAGGAGTAGGGAGACCCAAAGTGGGAAAATATTCTAAGATTATGGTTCTGAACCACTTTACAATCTCAGGAGAAATAGGTGTGTCAAAGATTTCTTCTAAATGAGGCCTAGAAGGGGAGAATTCAACATGGAAACTCCCAAAATTTAAACTTCTGGAAACTCCAATAGATGGTATAACAGGATAATTAGATGCAACTACTAGAGTTTTAAATAAGAATCATGTAAATTACCAGAATCACCTGATACAGTAGTTGAAATCCCTTCTTGAGGGGTATTTCCTTTTCTGATAATATTTTTTGGGTCAACTTTAGGTGTTTCCAGAGGCAGTTGTGGAGTAGACCTCGTGTGTATTCCCTTGGGAGCCACAAATGAAACAATGGAGTCACCAGGTGAAAGTTGCAATCTTCAAGTTATTGATTTATGATGCACCTTCAGAATTATAATTTCTTTGTCATTCTATCCCAGGGAAATGTCTTCAATTCATTCCCTAGAAATGACACCAAGAATGTTAACACCGAGATTCACCCTTAGATTGCGAGAGGATAAGCCCAGTACCCATCAGAATGTTTGGTGGATTTTGGTTTTATGAATGGAGGTCAAATGGAAAAAAATCAGTACAAGAATGATTTTAACATAGAAACTGGACAATCGATGCACAAGGAAGTAAGGGCCTCATTAACTTGAATCATTGATTTGATTTTAAGTATGAGAAGAAGGAAGAATTAGTGAGAGGAGTGAACAATACTGATATGGGCATCTGGATTTCAAGAAACATGGTGAAGAAAACTTAGGCTCAATAGCACTCTTGAACTCAAGTTTCAGACACTAAAATAAGTCACGGCAACATAATAATCAAACCTACATTATCAGGAAACTACAACAACCTGATTGGATCCTCCATGC
>ML796790.1:24129-93287 GCA_009831015.1 Picea engelmannii | reverse complement strand
TTCTTCTCATAGCTGCTGATGCTGTTTCAGCATCGCAATTCACGGGCTGTTCAGCCACGTGAATTGCGCTCTTGACTGTGTCGGCTTTGACTGCTAGCTGTCAGGACTCGTGTTTCAGCATCGTGGCGGCCTCCTCTGTGTCTTAGCATCTGTACTTCTGAACTGAGTGACAGCTCTGTATTTCAGCATTTGCATCCTCGAACCGTGTAGCTGCTTCGTGTTTCGGCATATGCATCCTCGGACTGTGTAGCAGCTCCGTGTTTCGGCATATGCGTCCTTGGACTGTGTAGCAGCTTCCGTGTTTCAGCATCAGCTCAACAGCGGCTTTGGGCAGTTCTGTGTTTCAGCATCGGCCTTGAATACTATTCTGCAAATATGGACACTTATGCACTTCTAATCAATGGTTAGGTTCAAAAGTAATGTAACGTATTATGCAAAACAGATTAAACATATAGTAATGAGAAAGGACGTTGTATACCTTGGAGTGATCAGATGAAGTGATAATATGGGGCTAAATACAGGTGATCAAGGGTATAATAATGGCAAAAAGTATGGGCAAAAAGGTGCAATATGTGGTCCTAACAATTTCCTGATACCCGAATCAGCATAATGCCTTCACTCAGATCGATGGTCAGATCTTCTTTGCAGTCGAAGACTGTGATTGCCTCTTTGGAACTCCAAATTGGCCAGCTCTATTCAGTGGGCACTGGCCTCTCTTCCTAGTCCCTCCTCTCGCATGACCTAAGGTTATGAACCTGGGCTTATCTCCTTAGGTGACTTGGGCTTCAAACTTCATACGATTTGAATATAGCTCCCGCCAATCCTTCTGAATTCCAAATTGCAGATTTCTCTGAATGAGATCTATGGATCTCGTCGTTCACATGGACAATGGCTATGATCTCTTCAAATTCTTGTCTTCAAGAATATTTACCACACTCCACCCCACAAATCTTGATTTTCGAATCATGATCTGTCTCCACACTCAGAGATCAATGGTCCTCCTCAACCAATGATCAACGACTTAGATCATACCTTGTTTCCACTTCGGAACTTCGGGTTTCGGCCCTTTTGACAATGAATTCACCGCTTTCTCCCGAATCATGAACCCCTAATTCGCCCTTATAAACCATGAGGGAAAAACTACGAATGGTGCACAAAAAAGAAGGAGATAGAACAAGGGTGCAGGCTTGGGTATTCACAGAAAACGCATACGACTCCTTGACAACTTCATGTGATAACACAATAATTCCATCTTCTAACATCCTATCTATCTCCACTTTGACCTTTTGTTTATACATTGGGTTCGATATGTATGGCCTCTTCTTCACTGGATTCACATATGGCTGCAAGAGAATATTCATCTCTCCTAACTCCCCAAAAATCCATTTCATCTCTTAAAACATTGTTGGAAATAGGTCATGATACTCGCACAATAAATCAACTATATTTTCAATATTTTCATCATTCCAATAGCCTCCTATGTTTGCAATTTTAGGCTTATATTATCTACCAATGTTTAATTTGTGTGTTCTTACTAGTTTTGCATATGCGTCTGATTCAATTTGTGATCCTTCTACTGTGAGATCTCCTTCAATTTCTGGTATTTGAAAATTTATGGGATGTTTTTCCGCTTCTTGGTCTTATTCAACAACATTATGCTTGGGCCAGTTGAATATATGTTTTCATTACCTACATCCATGAGTGTACATAATGTGTTTCATGTTTCATTGCTTAATAAATATATACCTAATGCTAATCATGTAATTGATTGGAATGTGATTCAGATGTAGCAAGAAGGTGTCCTGCAAGTGCATCATGTGCGCATATTGGACCGGAAAAGAAAACAGCTCCGGAATCAAGCCATAGGGCCTGTAAAGGTCCAGTGGACCTGATACAGTCCTGAGGACATGACATGGGAGCATGAAGATGCTATCCAGGTAGAATACCCACATATTTTTGAAGATTTTTAAAAATGGTGTTGATATTGTGTGAAAGTTGCACAGAGGACAGTGCAAAAATAAGGGAGGGGATTGTAATATCCCCAAGGATGAGCCCTATCGTAATCATGTTTATGAATTGTAAATCATGTTTTATAGGTTGGTGAGCCAAGTATTGATAATATGGTAGACTTATGTTTTTATTAGGCTGGAGAGCCTAAGTGTTAAGGCCAGGATGCTTGTTTTTGTATATGTAATATGCAGAACATTAATAAAAATATAAACATCGTTGCATGCAAGATGACCATGAAGAAAGAGTGATGGGGGACTAAGCTTCCACAGAGTGGGTAAGGGAAAGGGGGCTGAAAGATTGGAAAGAGAGGCAGAGTGTTGATCCTAGGGGCTAAGCTTAAGGACTTAAGTCCTTAGGAATAATAATTTATTATTGTTACAAAATCTATGTGACAAGCATATTTTTATCCTAAGTCTTGGGAGAAGAAACACATGCAGCTCCAAGTGTGCAAAAGGGAACGCATGCAACACTAGGAAGACAAGTGTCAACCTGGGTGCATGCGGTTAAAAGTTGAAACATCAGCTGATTTTGGGGTTCGTCCTCCATTCCATTGTCGGCTGTTTGAAACGGTGATTTTCGTCTGACCTATGTATACCTCACGCAACTTTGAGACCCAAAGCCTGTGATGTTTTGTGAGAAACCGATACATCCTATGTCTGAATTGTTGAGTTTTTTTTAGACCTCTATGTTGGTTCCTTGTTATGCCCTTTGAAAACCAGTGACAAACCTGTGGATTGAGCCATGTCACCTGTGTATTCTGTAAGCCAGCCAATCCGCTCTTGCAAAGTTGAGTCGTACCTGAACTGTCTTTGAGTCATTGCCTTCTGTGTTCCTGAGTGGAATTGACCTGTTGTTGTTTCTCTTATCTTCACCTTCTGGGAATTGAGTTGAAGTTAACTAAATAATTGGGTTGTCAAGCCCGTGGTAGAAGAAGCAGGTTATCAGGCCTATGAGAAGCTCCCTCCAGGGGAGAGAGTCTACTGGGAAGTGGTTTTGTCCTAGAGAGAGTCCAACACCATATTTAGAGCTTTGATAATTCTTGATCCGGCCTATTTCCCAGGCCCAGAGAGGGAGGTGAAGCACCAATGAACTATGCTTGTGAAGTTGTATACTCCCAAGAAGAATAGGAATGTGGGGAATGAGAGTCTGTTAGTAGTGGGCATAAGAAGGCTCCTCGAGAGAATCCTTATGATTGCTCTGTGCATTTTTCCTGTAACCTCAGCCTAGCCTAGGATTCCCTTGCCTTGGGTGGATCTTAGTCCCATCTCGGGGGTGACCCACTATTGAGCATGATGAGCAGTGAGGTCTAAGGTTGGCAGGTTCATGGAAGGTCTACACATAGTTGGTGGAGTTACTATAGTTTCAAAGATAAGTATATGCATGTTTCAATTAAAATGCATATTTGTGATGCTTGCGATATTATCATGTATTATGTTGCAACAATATTTACTGTTGATTTCAATCATTTTGTATGTTATAAGTAATTGTATGTTTACTCTGCTTATCCATTTAACTTCATTTAAATGCATACTACATAAATATGAGAATGTTTCGCGTAGTAGCGTTGCCCAGCAAGGGTTTTGATGGTCGAGGACATTACAATATGGTATCAGAGCCATGCTTTCAACACTGAGCCTGGATGGGCCGGATAAGTGGTCTTTGGACCTAAGGTTTTGAGAGGAAATTGTGTCTGGAGGACTAATTTCGAACCTTATATTGTTTCTGAGTGCCAAGGGGTTACATTGGTCGTGTTACGAAACTTAGGAGGAGTTGCGGTAGAATAAAACTGCAGTCATAGATCAGTTGTAAAGGAGAATATTTGGACTGTCGAACCCACATCCAGACACTATGGAGAGCGTGCAAAAGAGATTAGATCTGGGCCATCAGATCTGAGCCATCATATCTGAGCATGTGGACCAACAACCGTTGGATCCAGGGAACGTGCACAATGTTTTAAACCCTTTGGAGTTGCATGAGAGTGTGGAAATCACGATACGTGAAGCCCCAACATCATCAGAACCGTCCATCGAGAGGGACACATGGAGAGCGATTAGACTTTCACTGACTCGTGACTTGAAATGGTGAAAGGGAGAGTCTGTGACATTCGTGAAATGCAAATTCATGATTGGATCATAACCATTGATCAAGGAGAGATCTGGACTGTTAATTGTCCAGGAGGAATCGCTGCATTTTGGGGATCAAAAGAATGAAGGTGGGAGGTCTTTCAACCTCGCGACACATGAAATCCTGATGATATATGAACCGTCATATCATGGGGAAGTCAAAACTGTCATATTAGGACCTTCGAAATGTCAGCATTTCAGGAGATCGACTGTCGAGAGAAGTAAGATGTGCAGATGCACAAACTCCTGAGGCTTGAAATCGAGAACTCCTGATGAGCCAAAGTATTGGGTGGGGCTAACATCATTGGGATTGACAAGGACATCGGGGATGTGTGTCATGTTCCAGTGGGTCTCAAAGGAGAAAGTTGATGCAATAGGGTCGGATGGCGTCACCCAAGGTGACGTGGACCTTCTTAAGGTCACCACGTGTCACCACCTTGGTTGGTGATAGCTTTGTTGTGGGCTCGAGGGTGATAAAGTTCGGAAGTTCGGAAGTCGGGAGTTGGAGAGGAAAGTGAGTGTTACAGCCTCCATGACTGAAACCCCGAAACCTGAAACACCAAATTTCTGTTTAGAGAACATTGTAGATCTAGCGCTTGGTCACGACCCTTGGTCATGTGGTGTTGGGGAAACAAAGTAAAAGAGTTATGGACTAAGTGTACTACAGAGTCAAGCAAAGCTCGAAAAATTCATGGAAACTGAACGTTTTCTTGAATCAAGTTGTTTTTGAATGCGATGGAATTTGTTAAGGATTAATGACCTGACAAATTCCGGTTGTATGCACATTGTGTTTGCAGAAGTTTAGCGAGTGCCATAACTGACTAGAATTGCCACTGATTGAAAAGTAAATGGAAAGGGCATGTACTATTTCTAGCTCCAAGGATGAAGCAAAAGGAATGGATATTCACTTGGGAGTTGAAGGATCGAACTCCAATGGGCATGGAGAAGAGATAGATAAGGAAGGAAACATGATGAAAATTGTTGAAAATTTGCAGAAAGATGCCCAAACTCACTAAGAATATAGAAAAAAGATTAGAAAAGCTTAGGAAAAACAAGGTGAATTTAATGTAAATATGTTAAGGAGTTTGGAGAGAATAGAGAAGAAGTTAGAGAAGGAGAGTGACTCGAGTAGAACAGGGAGTCACCAGACTTATGAGGGAAGAAGGTCAAGGAGTGCAGGTAGACACCATCATCACTCCCAAGGTTTCTCCAAGAAAAGGACACACAGTGGTACCAACCCATCTCCTACCAGAAAGAACAGGAGATTGGGAGTGGATGAATTGAAGGGATATATGAATAAGATTAAACCGCCTACATTTGATAGAGAGCATAAGAAGGAGGAAGATGTCAAAACATGATTTCTTGGCATGAGGAAATATTTCCAACTGTAGAATTGTTCCTCTCATGAAGAAGGAAGAATTGAAATGTATCAACTGAAGGGAAAGGAATCCATGTGGTGGGATCATCTTGTGCAGGTGCAGCACATTAGATAGAAAGATATCACTTGGAATCAATTCAAGAGGTATTTCAAGAATAAATACTTGACTAAAAGATACTACGAACGAAAGATGAAATATTTCTTTGAACTCAAGCTGGGTAGCATGACCATTGATGAATACGAGCGAGGAGTTTTGGAATTACTGAAGTATGTTCCATTCATCAAGGATGAAACTATCAAGATTCAAAGGTACCTGAGTGGACTGCCACCTTCCATTGGGGACAAGATCCAGTATGATGACCCAAAAACTATGGAAGAAATGATAAGAATAATGAAATGCTTATATGAGTAGCAAAGAGAGAAGCCTACTTTTCGGAAGGCTTGGGATGACTAGAAGAAGTTTAAGAAAGATCAAAGGCAGAAGGGAAACACACGTCTCTTTTTCAGAAACAGTCCTCAAGGACAATCATTGTTTAGAGAACCGAGAATGGATGATGTAGGGGAACAAAGGCCAAGACAGATGCCCATTCAGTGTTGGGGTTGTAAAGAGAATCACAAGTACAGATATTGTCCCCATAAAAATGGAAAAGTGAGAGTTGTCCATAATGTTTAGCAAAATGAAACAATGGAGGACATGGGCAGTAGAATGCCAAGGATCTATGCAACCCTGGACAACAAGCAAGATGAATATCAGTCACACATGATTGAAGTGGAAGGTATGATTAACAATCAACCCTTTACTATTTTAATTGATTTAGGGGCTAGCCATGGTTATATAGATCCTAGAGTGGTGGAAAGTTTTCATTTGTCGAGAAGCAAACATGAAAATTCTTGGTTAGTGCAGCTAGCTACAGGAACCAAGAGGAAAGTCATTGAGTTGGTTAAGTCATGTCCTGTGGACTTGAATGGACTGAGAACAAAGGATGAATTGAATTTTATTCCTTTAGGTTCTTATGAATGTCTAATTGGGATGGATTGGTTGGATCAACACCATGCTATCTTGGACTATTGTAACAAGGAATTCACTTACCTGGATGAGAAAGGAAATCGAAAAAAAATCCAAGGAATTCCCAGAGTTTTTGTTATCAGATAAATATCAGCAATGTAGTTGAAGAAGTGCTACATAAAAGGTTGTCAATTATTTGCATCCCATGTGGAGGAAACACCTAAGGATAAGGTGTCAAATATCGAATACCATGTGGTATTAAAGGAGTTTGAGGATATATTTTAGGAGATACCCATACTACCTCCAAAAAGAGATATAGACTTCTCAGTAAATTCGATGCTTGGATCAGCCCTAGTGTCAAAAGATCCTTACAAAATGAGTACGCCAGAGATGAAAGAGTTGCAATTGTAGCTTGAAGAGATTCTGAAGAAGGGGTATATATGCCCAAGTGTGTCACCTTGGGGAGCCCCGGTTTTGTTCGTGAAGAAGAAGGATGGAACGTTGAGATTGTGTATCGATTTTAGACAATTGAACAAAGTAACTGTAAAGAACAAATATCCTCTATCGAGGATTGATGACCTCTTCGATCAGTTGAAGGATGGGAAAATATTTTCAAAAATAGACCCCAGGTCGGGATATCACCAGGTAAGGATAAAAGATGAAGACATGACAAGACCACCTTTAGAACAAGGTATGGTCATTATGAGTTCAAAGTGGTGTCATTTGGGTTGTCAAACGCACCCATTATTTTTATGTGCCTGATGAATGGTGTATTAAGGGACTATCTAGAAAGGTTTGTCATAGTCTTCCTGGATGAAATTATGGTGTATTCCAAGTCAGAGGAAGAGCATGAAAAACATCTTAGGATGGTGTTACAGGTGCTACGAGAGCACCAACTATATGCCAAGTTGAGAAAGTGCTCATTTTATAAGGAGCAAATCTATTACTTGGGGCATATTATTTCGAAGGAAGGGATAGTTGTAGATCCTAAGAAGATTGAGGCCATTAGAGAATGGTTAATGCCAAAGAATGTGACAGAATTAAGATCCTTCATGGGTCTAGCTGGATATTACAAAATGTTTATCGCAGTGTTCTCGAGGATAGCTCACCCTATCACTTCCTTGCAAAGGAAGGAGAAAATGTTTCAGTGGACAAATGATTGTGAGAAACGATTTCAGCAATTGAAGCAATTGTTAACCAATGCTCCAATATTAAGGATTGCATATCCAAACAAAGATTTCTTGGTGTGCACTGATGCATGAAAAGAAGGACTAGGAGGAGTCCTCAGTCAGAATGGATTCGTAATTTGTTATGAATCCAGAAAGTTGAAAGAGCACAAAAGGAACTATGCAAATCATGATTTGGAGTTGGCAGCCATAGTACACACTCTAAAGAAATAGAGGCATTACCTCATGGGAAGGAGGGTCGAACTAAGAACAAACCATAATGGTTTGAAGTATTTGTTTGACCATACAACCTTGAACACTAGGCAAAGTAGGTGGTTGGAGTTTCTCTATGAGTACGATTTTGATATCAAGCATATCAAAGGGAAGGAGAATAAAGTAGTTGATGCACTCAGCAGAAGAGTACATGAGTTACATGCTACAACCATTAGCATGTATCGAATTGATATTTAAAGTAGAATTTCAGAGGCTGAAATACAAATTTGTAGTACAAGGATTTGGTAGAAAAGATACAGCAAGGTAAGATGCCACAAAAAGTGGAGAATTATAAATTGGAAACCGATGGAACACTTCTGTACAAGAAAAAAATTATGTACCTAATTTCTAGGATGTGAAACTTATGATTTTCCATGAAATGCATAATGTGCCTTATGCAAGGCACCCTGGATATCAGAGCACTATGGAAGCAGTCAAGAGCCATCACTTTTTGCCAGGTATGAAGAAAGATATTGATGAATACATCGCTAGATGTATGGAGTGCCAAAAGATTAAAGATGAGCACAGGCACCAAGTAGGGTTGCTGCAACCTTTACCCATTCCTGACTGGAAATGGGAAGTGGCAAAAATGGATTTCATCACTAGATTTCCTAGAACTAGAAAACAACACGATTCAATCATGGTGGTGGTGGATAATCTTACGAAAGTTTCCCATTTCATTCTGTTAAAGACTACTCACAAGGTAGCGGATGTTTTCGACATCTTTACGACGGAAGTGGCACAGTTGCAGGGAATTCCCAAGACAATTGTGTCTAACAGAGACCCGAAATTTACTTCAAATTTATGGAAGGGGTTGTTCAAAGGCTTCAGAACGAATCTGAACTTTAGCATAACTTATCACCCTGAGTCTGATGGATAGACAGAGAGGGTGAAAATATTAATAGAAGACACACTAAGGATGTATGTGATGGAAAAACCATTGAAATGGGAAGACTACCTACACTTGGTATAATTCGTCTACAATAATGGGTATCAAGCATCGTTGAAGATGAGCTTATTTGAAGCACTTTATGGAAGAAAGTGAAATACTCTAGAAATATTGAATAATCTAGCTGATAGGGCAATGGTTAGGCCAGAGTTGCTCAAGGAAATGGAGGAACAAATGCTAAAATTTAAGAAGAATTTGAAGGCTACCCAAGACAGGAAAAAAAGTTATGTTGATAAGAACATAGAGTTTAAAGAGGGTGGCCATGTGTTCCATAAAGTAAAATAGCCCTGGATACAAAGTAGTGGATGAGCGGCAGGTATCTTTGGCCCTTTTTCAACATGACCTCGGGATGAGACCCAACACTTATCCCACATGGTGTTTTGGGATTTTGTGCTTCGAGAGTCTTCACATCACTTGACTCCAGATTTCCCGATACCCAAATCAGTGAAATCCCTTAACTCAGATCAATGGTCAGATCTTCTTCGTAGTCGATGACTGTGATTGCCTCTTCGGAACTCCAAATTGGCCAGCTCTATGAAATGGGCATTAGCCCCTCTTTCTAGGCCCTCCTCTCACATGAAGTAGGGTTATGAACCTAGGCTTATCTCCTTAGGAGATTTGGGCTTTGGAATTTGGACGATTTGAATATAGCTGCCGCCAATCCTTCTGAATTCTGAAATGCATATTTCTCCGAACGAGATCTACAGCTCCCATCGTTCACATGGCCAATGGCTATGATCTCTTCGAATTCCTGTCTTCAAGAATATTTACCACACTCCACCCCACAAATCCTGATTTTTGAATCGTGATCTGTCTCCACACTCATATATCAACGATCCTCCTCAACCAATGATCAACAACTTAGATCATACCCTGTTTCCACTTCGGAACTTCGGGTTTCGACCCTTTTGACAATGGCTTCACCGCTTTCTCCTGAATCAAGAACACCTAATTCTCCCTTATCAACCATGAGGGAAAAACTATGAATGGTGCACAGAAAAGAAGGAGACAAAGAAAGGGTGTAGGCTTTGGTATTCAAAGCAAATGCATACGACTCCTTGACAACTTCATTTGATAACACAATAACTCCATCTTCTAACATCCTATCTATCTCCACTTTGACCTTTTTTATATACATTGGGTTCAATATGTATGGCCTCTACTTCACTGGATTCACATATGGCTTCAAGAGAATATTCATATCTCCTAACTCCCCAACAACCCCTTTCATCTCTTAAAACATTATTGGAAATAGGTCTTGATACTCGCACAATAAATAAACTATATTTTCAATATTTTCATCGTTCCAATAGTCTCCTATGTTCACAATTTTAGGCTTATATTATCTACCAATGTTTAATTTGTGTTTTCTTACTAGTTTTGCATATACGTCTAATTCAATTTGTGATCCTTATACTGTGAGATCTCCTTCAGTTTCTAGTATTTGCAAATTTATGGGATCTTTTTCCTCTTCTTGGTCTTCTTCAACAACATTATGCTTGGTCCAGTTGCATATTGGACCGGAAAAGAAAACATCTCCGGAATCGAGCCATAGAGCCTGTAAAGGTCCAGTGGACCTGGTATGGTCCTAAGGATGCAGCATGGGAGCATGAAGATTCTATCCAAGAAGAATACCTGCATCTTTTTGAAGATTTTGAAAAATATTGTTGATGTTGTGTGAAAGTTGCATGGAGGATAGTGCAAAAATAAGGGGAGGGGATTGTAATATCCCCAAGGACGAGCCTTGTTGTAATCATGTTTATGAATTGTAAATCATGTTTTATAGGTTGGTGAGTTGAGTATTTGATAAGTTGGTATAATTATGTGTTTATTAGGTCGGAGAGCCTAAGTGTTAAGGCTAGGATGCCTATTTTTGTATATGTAATATGTAGAACATTAATAAAAATATTAACATCGTTGCGTGCAGACCGACCACGAAGAAAGAGTGATGGGGGACTAAGCATCCACAGAGTGGGTAAGGGAAAGGGAGCTGAAATATTGGAAAGAGAGGCTAAGTGTTGAGCCTAGGGGCTAAGCTTGGGGGCTTAAGTCCTTGGGAATAATAACTTATTATTATTCCAAAAGCTATGTGACAAGCATGTTTTTATCCTAAGTCCTGGGAGAAGAAACACATGAAGCTCCAAGTGTGCAAAAGGGAATGCATCCAAAACCAGGAAGACAAGTGTCAACCTAGGCACATGCGGTTAAAAGCTAAAGCGTCAGTTGAGTTTGGGGTTCGTCCTCCATTCTGTTGTCATTTGTCTGAAATGGTGATTTTTGTCTGACCTATGCATCCCTCATGCAGCTCTGAGACCCAAAGCCTGCGATGTTTCCTGAGAAATCGATACACCCTCTGTCTGAATTATTGATTTTTTTTAAGACCTCTGTGTGGATTCCTTGTCACGCCCTTTGAAAACCAGTGGCAAACTTGTCGATTGAGCCATGTAACCTGTGTATCCTATAAGCTATTTGGTTCTCTCTTGAAAAGTTGAGTCATACCTGAAATGTCTTTGAGGCATTGCCTTCTGTGTTCCTGAGTGAAATTGACCTATTGTTGTTTCTCTTATCTTCACCTTGTGTGAATTGAGTTGAAGTTAACTGAATAACTAGGTTGTCAGGCCCATGGTAGAAGAAGCAGGTTTTTAGGCTTGTGAGAAGCTCCCTCCAGGGGAGAGAGTCTGCTGGGAAGTGGTTTTCTCCCAGAGAGAGTCCAGCACCAACTTCAGAGCTCTGAGAATTCCTAATATGGCCTATTGTTGAGGCCCACAAAGGGAGGTGAATCACCGATGAAATGTTCTTGTGAAGTTGTATAATCTCGGGTGGAATAGGCATGTGGCAAATGAGAGTCCATTAGTAGTGGATGTAAGAAGGCTCCTGGAGAGAATCCTTCTGATTGCTCTATGCAATTTTCCTGTAACCTTAGCCTAGCCTAGGATTCCCTTGCCTTGGGTGGAACTTAGTCCCAACTCGGGGGTGACCCACTATTGAGCATGATGAGTGGTGAGGTCTAAGGCTGCGAGGTTTGTGGAAGGTTTGTACATAGTTGGTGGAGTTACTACAGTTTCAAAGATAAGTATATGCATGTCTATAATTTCAATTAAAATGCATATTTGTGATGCTTGCGATATTATCATGTATTCCGTTGTAATGATATTTACTGTTGATTTCAATCATTCTGTATGTTATAAGTAATTGTATGTTTACTCTGCTTAGCCATTTAACTTCATTTAAATACATACTACATAAGTATGAGAATGTTTATGTGTAGTAGCATTGCCCGGCAAGGGTTTTCATGGTCGGGGACATTACAATATGGTATCAAAGACATGTTTTCAATGTTGAGCCTGGATGGGACGGATAAGTGGTCTTTGGACCTAAGGTTTTGAGAGGAAATTGTGTCTAGAGGACTAATTTTGAACCTTAGATTGTTTCTGAGTGCCAAGGGGTTACATTGGTCGTGTTACGAAGCTTAGGAGGAGTTTCAATAG
Source organism: Picea engelmannii (assembly GCA_009831015.1). Classification (NCBI taxonomy): domain Eukaryota; kingdom Viridiplantae; phylum Streptophyta; class Pinopsida; order Pinales; family Pinaceae; genus Picea; species Picea engelmannii. The sequence continues at coordinate 80,894 of ML796790.1, read as the reverse complement.
AATAAAATCACAGTCATAGATCAGTTGTAAAGAAGAATATTTGGACCATTGAATCCATGTCTAGACACTATGGAGAGCATGTAGAAGAGATCAGATATGAGCTATCAGATCTGAGTGTGTGGACCAACAGTCGTTGGATCCAAGGAACATGCACAAGGTTTTAAACCCTTTGGAGTTGCACAGGAGTGTGGAAATCACGATACGTGAAGCCCCGACATCATCAGAATCATCCATCGGGAGGGACGCATGAAGAGAGATCATCCTTTCGCTGACTCGTGACTTGAAATGGTCAAAGGGTGAGTCTGTGAGATTCAAGAAACGCAAATTCGCGATTGGATCACAACCATTGATCAAGGAGAGATCTGGACCGTTAATTGTCTAGGAGGAATCGCTGCATTTCGGGGATCGAAAGAATGAAGGTGGGAGGTATTTCAACCTCGCAACACACGAAATCCCGATATGTGAAATCCCGACGAGATATGAACCGTCATATCATGGGGAAGTCAGGACCATCATATTAGGAGCTCCGAAATGTCGACATTTCGGGAGAACGACTGTTGGGAGAAGTGAGATGTGCAGATGCACAAACTCCTAAGGCCCAAAATCGTGAACTCCTGATGAGCCAAAGTATTGGGTCGGGCTAACGTCACTGGGATTGACGAGGACATAGGGGATGTGTGCCACGTTCCAGTGGGTCCCAAAGGAAAAAATTGATGCATTAGGGATGGATGGTGTCACCTAAGGTAACGTGGGCCTTCTTAAGGTCACCACATGTCACCACCTTGGTTGGTGATAGTGTGTTGTGGGCCCGAGGGTGACAAAGGTCGAAAGTTCAGAAGTCGGGAGTTGGAGAGGAAAGTGAGTGTTAGATCCTCCAGGACCAAAACCCCAAAACCTGAAACAACGAAGTTCCATTTAGAGAACATTGTATATCTAGCGCTTGGTCATGACCCTTGCTCGCGTGGTGCTGGGGAAACAGAGGAAAAGGGTTATGGCCTAAGTGTACTACAGAGTCGAGCATAGCTCAAAAAATTCATGGAAACTAAATGTTTTCTTGAATCAAGTTGTTTTTTAATGTTGTGGAATTTGTTAAGGATTAATGACTAGACAAATTTCGGTTGTCTGCACATTGTGTTTGCAGAAGTTTAGCGAGTGCCAGAACCAAGTAGAATTGTCAGTGACTGCAAAATAAATGGAAAGGCCACGGACTACTTCCAGTTCTAAGGATGAAGAAAAAGGAATGGATGTTCACTTGGGATTTGAAGGATCAAACTCCAATGAGCATGGATAAGAGATAGATAAGGAAGGAAACATGATGAAAATCGTTGAAAAATTGTAGAAAGATGCCCAAACTCACTGAGAAGATAGAAAAAAGATCAGAAAAGCTCAAGAAAAACAAGGTGAATTTAACATAAAGATGTTAAGGAGATTGGAGAGAATAGATAAGAAGTTAGAGAAGGAGAGTGACTCGAGCAGAACAGGGAGTCACGAGACTTTTGAGGAAAGAAAGTCAAGGAGTGCAGGTAGACACATTTGCATCCCATGTGGAGGAAACACCTAAGGATAAGGTGTGAAATATCGAAGACCATACGGTACTAAAGGATTTTGAGGATATATTTCAGGAGATACCCGGACTACCTCCAAAAAGAGATATAGACTTCTCAGTGAATTTGATGCTTGGAGAAGCCCCTATGTCAAAAGATCCTTATAGAATGAGTACACCAGAGATGAAAGAGTTGCAATTGTAGCTTGAAGAACTTTTGAAGAAGGGGTATATATGCCCAAGTGTGTCACCTTGGGGAGCCCCATTTTTTTTCATGAAGAAGAAGGACGAAATGCTGAGATTGTATATCGATTTCAGACAATTGAACAAAGTAATTGTAAGGAACAAATATCCTCTACCGAGGATTGATGACCTCTTCGATCAGTTGAAGGATGTGAAGATATTTTCGAAAATAGACCTCAGGTCGAGATATCACCAGGTAAGGATAAAATATGAAGACATCAGCGAGACTTCCTTTAGAATAAGGTATGGTCATTACAAGTTCAAAGTGGTTTCGTTTGGGTTGTAAAATGCACCCGTTGTTTTTATGTGCCTGATGAATGGTGTATTCAGGGACTATCTAGAAAGGTTTGTCATAATCTTCCTGGATGAAATTCTGGTGTATTCCAAGTTGAAGGAAGACCATGAACAACATCTTAGGATGGCGTTACAGGTGCTACGAGATCACCAACTGTATGTCAAGTTGAGAAAGTTCTCATTTTATCAGGAGCAGATCCATTACTTGGGGCATATTATTTCGAAGGAAGGGATAGTTGTAGATCCTGAGAAGATTGAGGTCATTAGAGAATGGTTAGCACCAAAGAATGTGATAGAATTCATATCCTTTATGGGTCTAGATAGATATTACAAAAGGTTTATCGTTGGGTTCTCGAGGATAGCTCACCCTATCACTTCCTTGCAAAGGAAGGAGAAAACGTTTTAGTGGACAGATGATTGTGAGAAAATATTTCAGCAATTGAAGCAACTGTTAACCAGTGCTCCAATCTTAAGGATTGTAGATCCAAACGAATATTTCATGGTGTGCACTAATGCATGCAAAGAAGGATTGGGAGGAGTCCTCAATTAGAATGGATTCGTAATCTATTATGAATCCAGAAAGTTGAAAGAGCACGAAAGGAACTATGCAAATCATGATTTGGAGTTGGCATCCATAGTAAACGCTCTAAAGAAATAGAGGCATTACCTCATGGGAAGGAGGTTCGAACTGAGAACAAACCATAATGGTCTGAAGTATTTGTTTGACTAGCCAACCTTGAAAGCTAGGCAGAGTAGGTGGTTAGAGTTTCTATGTGAGTACGATTTTGATATCAAGCATATCAAAGGGAAGGAGAATAAAGTAGCTAATTCACTCAGAAGAAGAGTATAGGAGTTACATGCTATAGCCATTAGAATTTATCAAACCGATATTAAAAGAAGAATTTCAGAGGCTGCAAATACAGATTTGTAGTACAAGGATTTGGTAGCAAAGATACCGCAAGGTAAGATGCCACAGAAAGTGGAGAATTATAAATTGGAAATCGATGGAACACTTCTGTACAAGAACAAAATCTATGTACCTAATGTCCAGGATGTGAAACTTTTGATTTTGCATGAAATGCATAATGTGCCTTATGCAAGGCACCCTGGATATCAGGAAACTATGGAAGCAATCAATAGCCATCACTTTTGGCCAGGTATGAAGAAAGAGATTCTTGAATAAATCGCTAGATGTATTGAGTGCCAAAAGGTTAAAGTTGAGCACAGGCACCCAACAGGGTTGCTGCAACCTTTACCCATTCCTGAGTGGAAATGGGAAGTGGTGACAATGGATTTCATCACTGGATTTTCCAGAACCAGAAAACAACATGATTCAATCATGGTGGTGGTAGATAAGCTTATGAAAGTTTCCATTTCATTCTGTTAAAGAATACTCACAAGGCAGCGAATGTTGTTGACATATTTATGAAGGAAGTGGCACGGTTGCAGGGAATTCCCAAGACAATTGTGTCTAACAGAGACCCAAAATTTACTTCAAATTTCTGGAAGGGTTTGTTCAAAGGATTCAGAACGAATCTAAAATTTAGCACAACTTATCATCCTGAGTCTGATGGATAGACAGAGAAGGTGAATAGATTAATAGAAGACACACTAAGGATGTATGTGATGGAAAAACCATTGAAATGGGAAGACTACCTGCACTTGGTATAATTCGTCTACAATAATGGGTATCAAGCATCATTGAAGATGAGCCTATTTGAAGCACTTTATGGAATAAAGTGAAATACTCCAATAAGATGGGATAATCCAACTGATAGGGTAATGGTTAGGCTAGAGTTTCTCAAGGAAATGGAGGAAAAGATGCTAAAAATTAAGCAAAATTTGAAAGCTTCCCAAGACAGGAAAAAAAGTTGCGTTGATAAGAACAAAACCCACAGAGAGTTTAAAGAGGGTGACCATGTGTTCCTGAAAGTAAAATCTAATAGAATTTCCCTAAAGTTGGGAAACTGCACCAAGTTGGAAGCCAGATTTTGTGGGCCATTTGAAATCCTAGAAAGGATTGAGCTAGTTCAATATATGTTTGCATTACCTGCATCCATGAGTGTACATAATGTGTTTCATGTTTCATTTCTTAAGAAATATATACCTGATGATAATCATGTAATTGATTGGAATGTGACTTAGGTGGAGCAAGAAGGTGTCCTGCAAGTGCATCTTGTGAGCATATTGGACCGGAAAATAAAACAGCTCCAGAATCGAGCCATAGGGCTTGTAAAGGTCCAGTGGACCTGGTATGGTCCTAAGGACATGACATGGGAGAATGAATATTCTATGCGGGCATAATACCTCCATATTTTTGAAGATTTTGAAAAATCTTGTTGATGTTGTGTGAAGGTTGCACTGAGGACAGTGCAAAAATAAGGGGAGGGGATTGTAATATCCCCAAGGACGAGCCCTGTTGTAATCATGTTTATGAATTGAAAATCATGTTTTATAGGTTGGTGAGCCGATTATTTATAAGTTGGTAGACTTATGTGTTTATTAGGCTGGAGATCCTGAGTGTTAAGGCCTGGATGCCTGTTTCTGTATATGTAATATGCAAAACATTAATAAAAATATAAACATCGTTATGTGCAGACCGACCACGAAGAAAGAGTGATGGGGGAATAATATTCCACAGAGTGCGTAAGGGAAAGGGGGATGAAAGGTTGGAAAGAGAGGCTAAGTGTTGAGCCTGGGGGATAAGTTTGGGGGCTTAAGTCCTTGGGAATAATATTTATTATTATTCCAAAAGCTATCTGACAAACATGTTTTTATCCTAAGTCCTGGGAAAAGCCACACATGGAGCTCCAAGTGTGCAAAAGGGAACACATGTAGCACCAGGAAGACAAGTGTCAACCTAGGCTGTTATCGGCTGTCTAAAACGATGATTTTTGTCTGACCTTTGTATTCCTCACGCATCTCTGAGACTCGAAGCCTGCAATGTTTCCTGAGAAACCGATACACCCTCTGTTTGAATTGTTGAGTTTGTGTTTGACCTCTATATAGATTCCTTGTCACACCCTCTAAAAACCAATGGAAAACCTATGGATTGGGCCATGTCACCTGTGTATCCTCTAAGCCAGTCGATTCTCTCTTGTAGAGTTGAGTCATACCTGAACTTTCTTTGAGTCATTGCCTTTTGTGTTCCTGAGTGGAATTGACCTATTGTTGTTTCTCTTACCTTCACCTTGCGGGAGTTGAGTTTAATTTGACTAAAGAATTGGGTTGTCAGGCCCATGGTAGAAGAAGCAGATTGTCAGGGATGTGAGTAGGTCCCTTCAGGTGAGAGTCTGATGGGAAGTGGTTTTCTCCCAGAGAGAGTCCAGCACCAGTTTCAAAGCTCTGAGAATTCCTGATCCGGCCTGCTGTCGAGGCCTAGAGAGGTAGGTGATGCACTGATGGACTGTGTTTGTGAAGGTGTATATTCCCAGGAAGAACATGCATGTGGGGAATGAGAGTCTGTTAGTAGTGGGTGTAAGAAGGCTCCTGGAGAGGATCCTTCTAATTGCTCTGTGCAGTTTTCCTGTAACCTCAACCTAGCCTAAGATTCCCTTGCCTTGGGTGGAGCTTAGTCCTAGCTTGGGGGTGACCCACTGTTGAGCATGATGAGAAGTGAGGTCTAAGGATGGGAGGTTCTTGGAAGGTATGAATGTAGTTGGTGGAGTTACTACAGTTTCAAAGATAAGTATATTCATGTGTATAATTTCAATTAAAATGCATATTTGTGATGCTTTCGATATTATCATGTATTCCGTTGCAATGATATTTACTGTTGATTTCAATCATTTTGTATGTTAGCATTAATTGTATGTTTACTTTTCTTATCCATTTAACTTCATTTAAATGCATACTACATAAATATGAGAATGTTTTCGCGTAGTAGCATTGCCCGACAAGGGGTTTGATGGATGGGGACATTACACTTGTAGTGCTACAACACGTGTATGTACGCTCCCTATATGTTATGCAGCCCACGTAAGTACTTTAACAAATTGTTATCTAGCCTGTGTATGCCTTCTGAAAACTAGGGTTTTATTTCTTTTGAAAACTTCTGACCCTTTGTAATTTTTTTCATATAGATCTGCAATTTGTCATTGTATGCAAACTATAATTGTACTCTGTGCATGCATCCTCATACATAACCTTTACCCAAAGAATATATATCTCTCTCTAGTAATTTTTCATATAGGTGTGTGTAATCATGAACAATTATAATAACCATCACATGATCTAGTCATCAAACCCTTTTTGATATTCATCCTCTCAATACATCAACCATTTCACAAATACAATCTCTCAACCATGTACCACAAAAACCCTTAGCCATATGCCAAGAAATACAGGATGTGCCTCAACAAGAAGTATCAATGATAAATATACCAACAATGCATTTATGTAGACTTAACTTATATAGAAGATCTCATGCAGCCACTAGTCTCTCTAGGAGAATCCTCAAATCTCCATGACCATTTTTCATGCATACATCGAAATCCAACTATTCATAGAAATAAGACATGCCTTTTGAACCAATGGATAGATCTGATGTATATGAGTGTTGGTTTTAGTGTACCAAACAACTCTTCACTATTGACCCAGGGTTCGTATCTTTCAGGGTACCAACAAAGCCTAAAACTATCGGCCCTTCTCGTGACCAGAAGGAAACACATCACATAGAATGCACTGCACAGTCTCACTCAAGATAGCTTTTATGGGTGGCTATAAGACTCAGGTGTTTACAACCTAGGATTGAGTAGGAGATATAGGGTTTGCATTCTGAGCCATTACTTATGATTTGTATTACAAATTACTGTTATCTGACCTTCAGGATTTAATAGTGCAGCAACAATGAACTAAACAGTATAATAACTTATTCATTCATCACATTCAGCATTTAAATAACAAAAGTAAACAAAGATATGCATGCATTAATAACATTACACAGGTATTACCATGGTTCACCCCCTCCTAGGGCTACATCCACAAAGATTTGGCTCTTGGATCTCTTATTATGGTAGTTATGTAGTTCTCGCGCCTTGAGCTTACAATTCTCCTTAGATCGATAAGATCTCTGTGAGGCGAACTAGATCGCACCAGGCTCCTTATCCTGCAATATGATCCTCGAGATCTACCTCCCTCTTAGCTCACTTGTTACAAGTAGTTCTCTATCAAAACATTACATAAAACGAGTTCAACTCTACAACAATAGTAAAGCTCAACCTTTGCAAAATATCTGAACCTCTTTTTGATACCTGCTTGCCTATATTTATATCTATTGGGCTCTTCAGTCGTTTACAAAAAAACTCTTACCAAAAACCCTAACTATATTGTCGTTAGGTATTCCTTCTCCACATGTGTTCGCTACTTCCTTCCATTTTTCACCTCCTTCTTGCATGTGTGTGTGTTGTGCATCTTGTTAGTTGTCACTTTCCTCCTGCACACTTTCTTTCCCACGATTTATCTTCTAGTTGTCATTCTTCTTCGTGCATGCTTTCTTTCCCATGATTTCTCTTCCAGCTGCCATTCTTCTTTGTGCATGCTTTCTTTCCCATTTCGGCCTGCTTATAACAGGCCCCCAACACTGACATGTGACTCATCTCGAGTCACCTAATCTTTCTGAGTTGCCTTGATCTCTTCAATGATCATCTAGAACTTTTCCCTTTGCTTTGTTGCTATTTTGAGTGCCTATGCGGTCTTCTCCTTAATGGTTTCTACTACCTGAATGGCCACTTCATCGCTCATTAGTACTGAACATTATGCCTGGGTCTGCGCCATCTGTGCTCTATCCACTTCTTCCTGTGCGAGTACTTCTGCTACTCGTTCCTGTAATGGTTCTATTTGAGCATGCCTCTCCTGTTTCTGTGTCTGCACAGTGGTGAGTTTTTCATGCATCTTATTCAACTCTTGCATCCCCTTTACGTGTTTTGGGATTGGGATGGTATTTTTCTTCTTCTTGAGTTATTGGATCACTACATTGATCCTTTCCTCTTCCTTATCCCAACGTTGAACACGTGTATCCTCCTCCAGTCTTGTCCAAAGTTGTGTTTCTTTGTCGAGCAAGTCAACTGCTGTGCTAACCTATTTCTCCATCTCCTTTATTTGCATTGTTGTTGCCTACCTCCTTTGATCCTTTACTGTTGGTGGATTCATTGGTGTTAGCTATTCTCGGATATCCCCGATCTCCTTCTGGTATTGTGTAATTTCCTGCGCAATCTGATCGATATTTTCTGTGGCTGGGAGTTCGTTTCCCTTCGCGGTGTTTGGAAGTTTCCCAAAAAATTCTCCCACTCTGCGTTCCAATTCATTCCTGTGTTCCATCTCTTTATGAATTTTGTATTTGGCCTGCTTGTACTCTTTTTCCAGCACTTCCCGCTTCTTTGTTTCTTTTTTTAGCTCAACTAAGTTCTTATGTGCCCGAGCCTGCATCTCGTGGTCGACACTAACCTGTAATTTGTGCAGTGCCCTTGAAGGAATCTATGTCAATACTAATTGAATGTGGTCCAAATATTTCAGTTGTGTCTGTCCCACTATTTCATCCATTCGCAGTTGTTATAGGATAAATCGGTATATGCAGACACTAACATATCTCCCTAGATCCACCTAGATCTAGAACAAAATAGGACGGGACATGACACTTTCCCTAAGTTACAATCATTGAATTTGTCATTGAAGAAGGAATAAGTGACATACCTTTAGATATTGTTTCCTTATGTCTTTGTTGTCGCTGCTTCTCTTTGGTAGTCTTGTGATATCAGATCTACAATGACACAAATTGACCAAGGTGAAAGAAACAATAATACATTCAATGAAGACCTAAACATGTGATCAAGGAGTCATGTAATAAAATAAAATTGATTTTATGGGAAAGGGACATTCCACTGTATTATATTAAATGAAATTAGAAGATACAACCAGATTTCCTTGATGTTGCAAGCTTCCTTTCGATGGTCCTTTGTTCCAACACACAAACTTTCTCCAAAGTTGCATGAAGAAGATCCACTATGGCTTGATGGACAAATGGAGGCCTCAAGCACCAATTCAAACAAGATTCCTCGCACAATTCTGAACCTATTCTTTCATCAATTCTCTATTCAATCTTTCTTAACCTCTTCCTTGAGAAACCTTTCATTATATAGGAGAAGGAAAGATGGTTAAAGGGATGAGGATGATCCCACTAAGTCTGAGAAGTCAATAGGATTCCAACCATGCAAATGCCAACTCATTTTCTAGAAGATCCTCTTCTAGAACCTTTGTAACCTCTTCTTCATTTTAATATTTGAAGAAGGTTTGCACCCTTCTTATAGAGAAAATTGTGAACCCCTTGCAATCCAAGTATAGAGTAGCCTGCGAGAATCATGGTTTTCGCACCCAACAATATATCCAGCCTGTGAACTCATTTTAAAAATATGTTTTGTAGAAGAAGACAACAGTCACTTTTCTCAAGCAAGAGGTCCTTATGAGAGCCTGAACACATAACTGTAGAGACATCACCAGAGTAACCAAAATAATGTGTAACAGAATGCCCCCCAAAGTATGAGACTGGAACTCATGACAACCAAAATACTTGGTAAAATGCATGTGTGTGTCAGAAACAATGATCACACCTAATCGGAAACCTGCAAACAATCAAGCATCTGCAAAATATAATACCAGTTCTGAGGTAGGGATTCTCATGCTCGAACTACAAGTGAATGAAATCACAAATGTAGGCCATGGCCACCAATCATACATCGTGGATCCATGTCATCAAAATGCTACATAGCCGCTAGGAATACACTGTGGATCTATGTGTTAGAAGACTCAGATTAGGACATAGGCACATGACATACAAAGTGGATCTATGTGTCAATACAAATCATAAATACTCCATCGCAACCTGGACCAAAAAAGATGAGACCTAGGGTCTTCAATCCCATCGTCTGAAAGTACAAATCTAACCATGTGATTACAGGTGTTGAAATCGAACATGGTAGAAACCACTTGATTACCGGTCATTGATGAAAACCATTAACAAGTGCGAGGGAAATCACCATTGATGTCAATGACTCCCAAGGTACCTAAGTACAATTTGAATGAATGTGAACAAACGAGTTGAAGTCGAACGCTCGGTGGAATCTCTCGATTAGGGACCAATGATGTGAATCCACTGTCGAAAGCGAAGAGACCTGCCATTAAGGCATGAAGGTTATAAGGTACTAAATGATTTCTAAGTATTATTCCCGGATAATGAGTTGGAGTCGACGAAAAAAGATTCGTCATAGGAGGGCCTTGATGTATCCCCCATAAATGACACAAAATAAGTAACAGATTGTAAGTCAAAGTATGAATATGATTTGAAGCTGACACAGGGAAGGACGACATGGTAAGAATTGACAACTGCAAATGGCCGACTCAATGGAGGGATTGTTTGGAATTCTCTTGAACATATGAATGACACAACAATGGTCTTGGTAGCATTGACTCAAAGACAACCCAAGATATGACCTTGTATAAAGTCAGATGAGAGAAAATTGGATTTCCCAACCTGGATTCAAATGACGGACAGGGGGTGTCATGTTCAAGAGTGACACTTACTGCCACTAATACAAATATGAAGGTACATCCCTTTCCCAAAATTCCCCCACCATTTATGGCGAGTACCTCTTTATTTTTACACAAGCTTGAGGAGGATAACATATGCTTGTTGATGTAAGCTCATCCTTCAGACGAGTCCCTCAGAGTATGTTTAGCGAACCCTAGGAAGGAGTGGTTTGGTCCCATAAGGGCCTTTCGATGTTTGTTTAACGAGTCCAAAGATAGAAAACTCAGGGGTTTTTCATGTTTTGAGAGTCTGAAAAACACATAAAGAGAACTCTCCCAGTTCCTTTTTCATAAATTAGTCTGACAAGACCAAAAAAGTGATAAACTATTGCTCATCGAACGTTTTCTTCAAATACTTTTATGAGTGTGAAAAGAACAAGATCGCTCGACAATCTTTTAATTTTTATGGAGCGTGAAAAGAGATTAAAGGATACTCCCTTACTTTCGTTGTTTTCATGTTACCATGATGAGTACAAAAACACGACAAAAGTATACTCGGTTGCGTTCTCATGTATTTTCGAGTGCAAGAACGAATGAAGACTGAGCTCAAGGTTTTTCTTACAAAACCCTAAAAAGGTATTTGTACATGTGACGAATAAAAAGTAAAAAATCTCATACACCGTCATTCGGGCTTCTAGGTCATCTATCTACGAAAAACCATACTCACAAGGCCATTAGGGTATTAGGTTTTTAGGAAAAATAATAAAAATAATATAAAAACTCAATGAAAAATAGTAAAAAAGTGAATAAATATGGGTGAAAATCCATTTTTACCCTTTCATTGTTACTTTGTCAAAAACTTGTCCAACACACCCCTTTTTTACCAAATTTCTTCGGTCGATTGCAGGAGGTGAAAATGATCATTCAGCAAATGGTTTCGGCCAACGAGGTAATTTCCTAATTCTTCATCTTTTCCATGGATTAAATTCGATTTTTATTGGAAATTTTTAGTGTTTTAGTCCATTTTAGGGCTGGTAGGTGCGCGAAGGCATTCTTGTGGGTGGGCCATTCAGAACCGGCGAGAATCTAAGGTTTTCCCAGGTGGGCTTCAGCACACCTGCAAGGGCCGAAAATCAGATTTTCGTGTATGTTTTTGCTCAATAAAAATTTATTCAAGAGGTTAAATTGAGTTGTTAACTTACTTCTCATGGCTCCATTGTAGGTATTGATCATCATGATGTTGGAATGGAGGGAAAGAGAGCATGAGGAGGAGGATTCCATTGCTGGAAATGATTTGGGTATAGTTGTTTCCCTCTAGGAATGTGGGATCTTAAAAATTTTCAAGATCCAGAGCATGAGAGCCCAACTCAAGTTGTTAGAGTACCTGGTCCACATGTGGGATGTGGATAAATAGGTATTTCATGTAGGGGTCCACACAGTTACACTAGATATTGAGGATATCTATTTTTTGATGGGGTTGTCACGACGTGGATCTCATGCGACTCTGATCGGAGGTAGAGGCAATGGAATTCCTATGAGCGAGTATGTTCACCGATATTGTGTTCCTGAGGCGGAGAGAAGCAAGGGTAAATTTTCCATCTGGGGTGTCCAAGATATGACTCTACAGACTATCTTGTTTACCATTGCATGCATGTTCAGAAGCATGGCTCCGCACATGGCTCTCCAGATCTATTTCCAGTATGCAATAGAGTGCACAGAACCTTGGGTTTTTAACTAGTTGGATGTGGTTCTTCGCAGCATGAAGAGGCAACTGAAAAAGTGCAGAAGGGGTGGCCTGAAACAGTTCAGGTATGGGTCAATTTTGGTGTCTTTCTTCCTCAAGAGGGTTCCACTACTGTGTCTACAGGTAGATTGGGGTTTACCGGCCCCACAGGATCCGAGGATGATGAGGTGGTGTAACCTCATGGCGCGGCACATAGAAGGACCTATAATCAAATATAACGATTTGGTTTTTGACTGGTTGAGGCCCCATATGATGATGATCGATGAATATGCATATGTCGGCTTGGATTTCTGAGGAGATCCATATTTGGTTTTCCCTGAGGATGCTTAGTGGGGTGACTTAGGTAAGAAGTACACATTTTGTTTTTTAATGTTTTTGTAAATTTTATCATATAATTTTTTTTTATGTTTTCGATCCAAGGACTAATCGAAAATTTCTTTTGACAACACAGATGTGGGGCTGTATCGACCTCCAGGAAAATCTCCCATTCAGAGACAAGGGGAAGTGGCTCCAGTGGCAAGATGGGATGTTGAGTACTATGAGGCAATTGAACAGAACTTAGAGGGACTGACTACAGATGTCTCAAACATCTCTATTGGGGAGATCCCGAGATTCTATCAACGCCATACTGTGGGTGTGTCTGAGTCTCTTAGTCAAATTCTCCGTAGGGTAGCTCGAGCAGTTTCATGTTACCGTGAGTGTCATCCGTGACGCTAATTTGTAGAAGCCATGGGATTCATATTTTGATATTGTGGCCTTTGGACAAAAAATTTTGTAAAATTTTTGATCGTTATATATATATATTCAGCTTCTACTGGCTTATTTTGTTTTGTATACATATGATGTGTGATTGGTTTTATAAATGTCTTAGATGTCTGTCTAACACATAATTAGCTAAAGCATCAATCAATGTATTTAGACATCCAGGAATGTGTTGATATTCAATATAATCAAAATAACGTTCCAAGAGGTGAATTCGTAGATATACCCGCAATAAAGTAGGACTTTGGATAGCATAGACATTACTTAACTATAGCACTACTAGCTGTGAATCAAGTCATATAACCAGGTGGCGGATACCAAGTGAAATAACATCAGTCAACAATTCGATGACAATGCTATATTCTGCGATATTATTGGTCGCACGACCAAGGCAAACACCTCGTAGACTGATAAGTTCATTTGTAGGTGCATAAATCACCCATGCAGCAGAAGCTAGGTTCTGAGTACTATGACTAGCACCATCGGTGAAGCCAATGTTGGGTAGAAAAGATTCTGACATCTGGAAACCAAGCACAACGCAAGGTAAGTGGTCGAGGGTAGAAACCAAATAATGAAAAAGAACACTAAAGTAACACACAAGAGTATGATACAATAAAATACAAATACTCATTCACAGATGACCTAAGCATAGTACTTCTTTAAGTAAAGCCCATTTCTGGGTTCACTCAAAAGGACACCATCATAGTCCACTAACTCGTAGGATCCTTTATCCAACACTCATCTGACGATATAAGGACCTCGCCAGATAGCCTCAAATTTCCCGGCTCCTAGCAAATCCCGATCTTGTTCATAAAGGAGAACTAGATCACCTTCAGAGAAAACACATGGTTTGACATGTTTGTCGTATTGGGCTTTGATGCATTTCTTCTGGGTTTCTATAACTAGGGTGGCATCAAGACGGGCTTCGTCCAGTTGCATAAGATACAATAGACATTCTTCTTCAGCAAAAGTGTTTGGGAGAAGTTCAACAACTAGCTTTAGAGAAGGTATCTCACATTCAATCAACAAGATGGCTTCTATACCATAAACTAATTGGAAAGGTGTAAACCCAGTAGTAGACTTGATGGATGTCCGGTAAGCCCACAATTATGAAAACATTATTGTGTGCCAACTAGTTTTGTGAATCCCTATCATTTGTTGAAGCATGGTAATGAGGACTTTGTTTATTGCTTCAACATGGCCATTGGCCTGTGGGTAATAAGGTGTTGAGTTTTCATGGTGAAGACCCAATTTTTCGATGAGTTCGGACATCATGAAGTTTCTAAAGTGGCTACCGTGATCAGTAATGTTAGCTTGGGGAACACCAAACCAAGCCATGATATGATTGAATATGAATAGTGTTACAGTCTTTCCCGTATTGTCGAATGTAGGCATCACCTCATCCCATTTTGTAAAATAATCTACGGCTACAATAATGTATCCATGCCCCCCGACTGAGTGAGGGTGACATGTCATGAAATCGATACCCCATTTCACAAAAGGTCCAACGGAGACTACAGGGTGTAGAGGAGCAAGGTGTGATCGTATTTTGTTGTTGTATGTTTGGCAAGCATGGCATTTTTAGACAACGATAATACAATCTTTGAATAATAAAGGCCAAAAAAACCTAGCTCGTGAGATCTTTTGGGAAGTAGCATACCTAGACATGTGACCACCACATGCTCCAGAATGGTAGTCATTCAAGGTTGTCTCAGCTTTGTCAAAGGTGAGGCATTGTCAAAAAACAGAGTCAATCCCACGACGATAAAGAGTATCACTGAGGATAATATACTGACGGGCTTGGTAACATATTCGACGGTGTTCAGTTCTAGACAAATTGGGCCGGAAAGTCTGAGTCTAGAGATATATAATGATATCCCCATACCAAAGGTCATAGAAACTGATCAGAAAAAGGGATTCATCGGGTAATCAATCCTCTACTACATTTTTCGTCTCGGAATAGGGAAGGTCACATATTAATTCAAAAAACACCAAGGATTTCTTGGACTTAGCGCGTTCTAATTCTAAGTCAAACTCTTGGAGTATTACGATCCATTTAGAGTATTTCCCCCCTAGCAATTGGCATGTAAGAATGTGATGCATATGGTTGCAGTTGGAAATCACAGTAGTCTTGCGTAAAAGGATATATTGTCGGAAACGTTGGAAAGAGTGGATGGCTTCCTAGGCCAGGTTTTCAACATGTAAATACTTGGTTTTGGTAGTCCTGAGAATCTGACTCAAATAATAAATGACATGCTTGTCATGAGAATCATCCTCCTGGACTAGAACCATAGCAATGGTAGAGTCTGAGGCTGCGAGATAAAATAAATAATATCGACTGTAAATGGGTGGGAAAAGTAGTGGGTTATGGGTTAAAGTCAGTTTCAAAGCTTTGAAATCTTTGTTGGAAGTGGTGTCCCATACAAACTCAGAACCTTTCTTGAGCAGTCATGTAAATACGAGGGTTAACTCAGCGTAGTTTGGGATGAAACGACGTAGAAAGTTTGCCTTCCCTTGCAAAATTTGCAGCTGGCGAAGTGAGGAAGGAGGAGGGAGATTAAGAATCGCCTCGACCTTCAAAGGATCTACCCTGATCCCTTGACGTGAAACAATAAATCCTAGAAGTCGGTCGGATTCTACACAAAAAATACATTTGTGCGGGTTTAAGCGTATATGGTAAAACCGACATCAAAGGAAAATGGCTCGGAGGTGTGTTGGATGATCTACACGGTGCATGGAATGAGTCAGTAGGTCATCGAGATATGGTTTCACAATGTTCTTTATATCATGAAAGGCATAAGACATAGCACGTTGAAAAGTCACACCGACATTCTTTAAACCAAAGGGTAGTTTCCGATATGCGAAAGTTCCCCAAGGACAAATAAAAGCGGTCGTGTGTTAGTCGGCGGGTATGATATTGATTTGATTATATCTGTAGAAACCATCCATAAAAGAGAGGATTTCACTCTCGGCACAATCATCGATGATCTAGTCAACGAAGGGGGTGGGAAAGTTGTCTTTAGGAAAATATTTATTAATATCCCTATAATCAACGCACACACGGATCGTACCTTGCTTCTTGTTAACTGGAACAAGATTGGAAACCCAGTCAATTAGAGACATAGGGTAAATAAAGACAGCTTTAAGAATTTTCTCAACTTCAAGCTTGATAGTAGCGGCTTTACGCGGGTGGACCAGACGAAGTCGCTGCCGGATGGGTTTAGCGCCCGGGTATGTCTTAATCTCATGTACAACAATGTTGGGGTCAATACCCGACATTTCTTCATATCTCCATGCGAAGAAGTCACAAAATTCTTGAAAAAGAGACTTGTAGGTGACAACTTCGTCATTGGAACACGAAGCTCTGATATGCACATTTTCGACAACTCCAGGTTCAATGGATATGTCGAGGGGGATGGTGGGTGAGATATTACTTAAGTTCCCTTCATAGAACATATCGTGTGTAGACTCGAGAACGGTATAAATAACAACGATAGTCGACGGAGTCGAGATCCATTGGTAACTCTCAATGGTGTGTTGTTCCAGGAAGAGAATGGAACGATGATGTCCATCGTCCCAAGGGGTATCCTCCACAGACATAACAGACATAATCATCTTGTCTGTAGGAAAAATGACACAGAATGGATCCAGAGATAAATCACCAAGAGAGGGGGTAGAAGGGGTTTCCGATTGAATGGCTTGATAAGTGGATTCCACTGGACTCAAAGGCATTTGGTCGCCATAGCGAAGATGATCACCGGGGTTGGGTACTATCCATGGGTCATAAGACGTAGGGATTTCTCAAACAGAGGTGTAAATCATGTTGATCAAGGTGACAAACATAAGTGGAACATTGGGTGGTAGAATGGGGAAAATACCCAGCAAAGAGGAATCTTTAAGAAGACCCACACCGACATTCTCATACCTAGGAGGTGTCTTTGAAATGAAAGGTACGTTGCTGGTATGGGAGTCAAAATTGAAAAAGGCCAGTTGGTCAATAGTGACCACTTTTCCTTGGTGTGGGAAACATAACACGCAGAAAAGTGTGGACACAACTGCACACATGGAAGCGATCCAGCTGCAGCCAAGTAAGAGGTTATAATCGAGAGGTGCATCAAAGACCTCAACTTCAACGCTGACCATTTTGCCTTCCAACGTAATGGGAAATGAAGGGAGGACACCATAGGGATTAAAACTAGAGCCATTAAAGGACTTAAGGGTGTTGTGTGATTCAGTAAGGGAAGGAGAACTAATGGTTGTCCAACAAGTGATAGACATGATGCATGTCGAGGCTCCCTCATCAATAACCGTTCGACATATATTTTTGGTTTCAACGACAACTTGTATCTGAAACACTAATTGAGGGGGGAGCAGAGAAGCAGCATGAGAAGCAGCAGGAGTAGTTGAAGTAGTAGTAGTAGAAGGACGAGGTGCGTCAGGGAGTAAATCATAAAGAGTACCCATTTGTGAGTAAACTAGGTCAAGGTATTGAGCACGACTGATCGCCTATTCTTCTGTGACAACTCCACCCATGGCAATGTCACGAGCGATGTCATTCATGAATGATTTTGTGAACCACTATACTAGTAACTGATCAGGAAGCTCGAGTTTGATTAGACGTCGTCTCCGTCGCCACTCATGAATGTGATCCGATATATGAGTGGCTTTGGTTTGTTTGAAAGAACTCAAAATTTCGGTTCTCGTTTCGTA
The DNA here is from genome assembly GCA_009831015.1 of Picea engelmannii. Taxonomy (NCBI): domain Eukaryota; kingdom Viridiplantae; phylum Streptophyta; class Pinopsida; order Pinales; family Pinaceae; genus Picea; species Picea engelmannii. Next base: position 63,078 of record ML796790.1, on the reverse strand, counting down.
ACGGATCGGTAATTGGTAGTGGGTGAGGAAAGCCATGGCGAGGGTGTTAAAGTCAGTGAAGAAGCCTTGTGGTAATTCTATATACCACTTCGTGGAGGAACCCGTGAGAGTTTGCTGAAAAAGATGTAATCAAATAGAGTCATCCATCAAAGAGTTGGATGAACACCAAAGGTGGAAAGTCACTACATGATTGTTCGGGTCCTCTCCCAGTTTACCATCGAACTTAGGAATGTCGGATGGTAATTTGGCTGGTATTACGGGCCATTGAGGAGAGTGACTGATAGGATCATTTAAAATTCTAGATAGATTAGGGAGCTCCAAGGTGGCTAAGAAGGGTAACTGTCTATTCACGTGGGGGTACTGGTGACTTTGGGGAGGAAGTCCCGTAGGTATACCAGTAGGACCGTAAGTAGTTTGCATATAATGCGAAGATTCGGGCAGATTCAATTGTTGGTGTGGAGACATACAATTTATAGGGTTGTATTGGTTAGGGTCATTCCCTTGAACAGGGATTTTGCATCAAGCGTTTGAGCCCCAAATGGGATTGGACGAACCTGGATATGGTTGGCCTATACTAGGGGGTATGAAAGAGCTAGCTTGAGGTTGTTTCCCCCAGTTGATTGAGGATTATTTTGGATAAGATAGTTCCAATACTGGGTCAAGGCTACAAGTATGTTCTATCCATAGGGTGGGGTAGGTGGGGGTTTCCCTCCAATTGAGGGTTGTGTCCCAATTGGGATTTGACCTCCAAAAGGGGATTGTGTTTGGACTTCAGGGTGAAATTGTCCACCAACAAGAATTTGGTAATTAGGTGTGAAAGACTGGGTGGTGCCACTAGGGTCGGTTCCTCCGATAGGGGATGGAAGAGACCCTCTAGAAAGGGGCCGAGGAAGTGTCGGAATAAAACCAACAACAACATGGTGTTCAGGAGGGGGAAAGACTCTAGAAACTCTGGATGGACCCTGAGTAGGAACAAGGATAAAAGCATTTAATAGATTATATCTAGGGGGAAGGGACGAGGGTAGGTCTAGGTGTGTCAATGGGATATTGGATAGCCACTGTATTTACGGTGTGAATATTCATAGTATCTGGGACCATTGTATAATGGGYCATTTGAAGGGGGATAATCAAGATATGGTCAGTTGGTTGAGCGTCTGAACCAGGGAAATAATAGGCAGTAGTAAAAGGTATCGCGTCTATATCAGATGTTTCGAGCAACTCATGTGTGACAGTGATATCAAAKCCTAGTCTTGAGCCAAAGAGATCCCATCTAAAAATGCCAGTAGTCCAAAAAGGATCTTGACCTTCAGGGCCTGTGAAAGGTCCGGTTGGTAATCTAGAAGTCTCAACAACAATTTCTCTGGATGAATTCACTYGAACAATATGTCTCACAAATTCAGGAGGAAGTCACGATCCCTCTAGAGAATCTGTAATTCGAAATTGTTCTAAAGAGTCAGTTCTTTCCACTCATGGAGTGGAAATGTCTTGGACTTCACTCTGTTGAGGAGATCCCTCCAGTGAGTTGGTAGGAAAGGGTTGAGAACCTTCCAAATCTTCTAGGGGTATTCCTTGCATTCTACGTGAGCAACGTGGAGGGCCAATGGTGATCAAGCTAAAATCTTATGAAAGAAATTCTATGGCCAACTACGGAGAATAACAGTAGTCACTAATAAAATCTAGAGTTAAAACCATGCAAACAAACCTTTTCATTCCGAGGTCACTAGTTGGTGATGAAATTCAACATCGCGAAGTCAAGACGAGAAGGGGCTAGGATAGAGCAGGTGGAAAAGTTACGTGGATGACCTACTTAACAGACTTACACCTTGGTGCAAGCTGCCACACATAATTGTGGGTATACCCTCCAAGGAGCCCAAGTGATTTTGGCCAATGTCGATTCCAGGTACCGTAGAGACTTTCCCCTCCACAGTCACATTGTGTTAACAATTTCTAAGAAGATAGGCCACTAAGGTTACCAAAAACAACAATGATGTATGGGGGAATAGTTGACAGTATGATCCACGTGCAAAGGCGGGGTATCTAGCACGAAATCAAATCGAGAGGCTTCCACTCATAATTGTGGGTATACCTTCAAGCGACCCCCATAATACGCGCAATCTCTACACCAAGACCAACAAAGCAGGGTGAGTAACTCTGCTAGTCTTAATGCGACCTCGGGTTTGACCCTTGTGTGAGAAGGGATTCCCAGGACAAAATGTTGCAAATGGATTTCAACACTCCTTATCACAAGATACTACAGTGTGTTTTACGCTTTGGAGAGTGTGCCTTAGAACCTATTCCAAAGCACTAGCCTAGCTAATGTTGGTGAGAAGAGTTTCTAGAAAATAAAAGTTACTAATAAATTTTAGATTGCGTTGTGTTTTAGAGGTTGTTGTTTATGCAAGAGGAAGATGGAAATGAAACCAATGTTGTTGAGACCTTGACACAATAAGATGCAAATAGAGATGAAGGATGAAATTTTTCATTCAATGAATTCTATCTACAGCAGGGAGAAGGTGTATTTTATGGAACTATAAGCTACGAAAAGTACTTTTCTTTTTCTTGAACATGATTGCAAACAACCATAAAAATGAAGTTTCTCAATTTTGTCTTCTTTACATTTTTGTAAAAAAATAAAAAATTGAATGCAAAAAACTTTCTTATGAATGATTACTCAACAATAATGAATGGTTTAAATTTTTCTTTCACAAACCAAAACAAGGATGTAGGGAAGAAATCTCAAGTAATAAACGAAAATTGATACACCCAACAAGCAACCAAATCAAACTTTCAACGTAGATAAAAATAAAAATCACAAGAAACTAGTTCGCCAAATGCACATGGACAAAGAACTTTCCAGGTAGCAAGCAATCCAAAAACACAATCAATCCCAACTTTTAATCCAATCAAAGAATTTTTTATCAAACAAGCACTCAGATCTCAGAATTAGAGATTATACCCTTGTCGATAAAAGCTCAAGAAGTAAAAACTGGGAAAAAATGATTAGGAAGAGTTTTCGATCTCCGAAAACCAATCAACCGCGAGATTTGAAAACAAGAAACAGTCAAACATTGGCAAAAGAAGTTCTTCCCAGGTAAACTAACAAATATGGGCATCAAAAAATATACGAAGACCTAATCCAAAATATTTACAAACGAGTTTGCAACCTAGTAGTGGAGTGCAGTGCGAAAATTAGGAATTCTCGGAGTCTAGACACTGGCAGAGTGCGAGAGGGTCGCACTGGACTGAACAGTAGGGTGCGTAAATCAATGGTTTTCGCAATCTATAGAGAGGTACGGTGCGAGTCTATTTGTAATCAAGGAAAATTTGGAAAAAAGGACAAAAATTTTGAGTGAAATTCTAGGTCCAGAGAGTCTATATGGATCTCCCATAGACTTAAAGACTAGTTGGAAATGAAAAAGAGCAGGCTAAGAGAAAATGGCCAAGTAAAAACCACAAAATGAGTCGTATCCCCAACGGAGTCACCAATTTTTTTATAGGATAAATCGGTATATGTAGACACTAACAGATATCGCTAGATCCACCTAGATATAAAACAAAACAGGACAGGACATGACACTTTCCCTAGGTTACAATCATTAAATTTGTCATTGAAGAAGGAATAAGTGACATACCTTTAGATATCGCTTCCTTATGTCTTTTTTGTCCCTGCTTCACTTTGGTAGTCTTATGATATCAGATCTACAACGACACAAATCGACCAAGGTGAAAGAAACAATAATACATTCAATGAAGACCTAAACATGTGATCAAGGAGTCATGTAATAATATTAAATTGATTTTATGGGAAAGGGACATGCCACTGTATTATATTAAATGAAAGTAGAAGATACAACTAGATTGCCTTGATGTTGCAAGCTTCCTTTTGGTGGTCCTTTGTTCCAACACACACACTTTCTCCAAACTTGCATGAAGAAGATTCACTATGGCTTGATGGAAAAATGGAGGCCTCAAGCACCAATTCAAACAGGATTCCTCACACAATTTTGAAACTATTCTTTCATCAATTCTCTATTCAATCTTGCTTAACCTCTTCCTTGAGAAGCCTTTCATTATATAGGATAAGGAAAGATGGTTAAAGGGATGAGGATGATCCCGCTAAATATGAGAAGTCAGTAGGATGCCAACCATGCAAATTCCAACTCATTTTATAAAAGATCCTCTTCTATAACCTTCGTAACCTCTTCTTCCTTTTAAGCTTTGAAGCATGTTCACACCCTTGTTATAGAGAAAACTGTGAACCCCTCGCAATCCAAGTATAGAGTAGCCTGCGAGAATTAGGTTTTTCTCACCCAACAATATATGTAGCCTGCGAACTCATTTTAAAAACATGTTTTTTGAAGAAGAAAATAGTCACTTTTCTCAGGCAAGAGGTCCTTATGAGAGCGTGAACATATAATCGTAGAGACATCACCAGAGTGACCAAAATAACGTGTAACAACAACATGCTCAGTTTTATGTGGACCGTTGTGTTTGCATGTGGCATTGGGAGGGTTGGGTCTCGTTCTTCCATCTCCACTCTTTCGTTGGTTTTTGTTGTCAAATGCTTTATGCCTCTACTGCTATTTTCTCTTTGGGATTCTCTTAGTGTCTTGAGGAGCTCTCTTATTTCTGCCAGCTCTTTCTGTAGATGATCCCTGTGATGTGTTGTGTGGTTGAAGTCTTCCGCTAGACAATCCTAGACCATTCTAGCGATCATTTATCCATCATCCTCTGTGATCATCAGGTCTGGTGACGCTCATTGTGCCTTTGATTTCTTGTGCGTGCCTGCAGCTTGTTCAGTCGATCTCTTATTTCCCCCGGGCTCCTATGTGATGGATTTTGGGGTGATCTGATGCATTCCCTTGGCTTGTTTAGGTTGTTCGTTGGTCTCTTTCTTCCCCTTCTAGGTTCTTGTCTTCTTCAACCCTTTGTTTGTTAGAGTTAGCTTGTTTTGGCCCGTCCTTGGTTTCTTGGGCACTAGTTTTTGTAGAGGCTGTGTTTCTGCCTGCGTTTCCCCTCCTTCTACGGGTCCTTCTAGTAATTCCCATGGAATGGATGGGATCTTCCATTCAGCAGTCCATTCGTTGATGACCATGTCTATATCACCTTTTTTGATGAAGTAGCGCATCAGTAGCCACTGTTTATCAGGGTCCTGCCTTGGTTGTATCCACATAGCTTGTCGTGTTGCCCAAAAGTTAGCGATGTTCCCATATCACGCAACAACTTCTGGTGTTATTCTCCATGACTGGTTAATAGCTTCCTACATATCCCACAGGTATGCTTCAAAGATGATTCCATTTTCCCTCTTCTATTTGGTCTGTGGCCCCGATCTCAGTACTCGATATCTCGCTCCCTCAGACTGTGGTCTCATAACAAAAACTACATATTCTGGTTCCCGCCATCCCATGAAGGCTATAAGGGTTATTAGCCATGAGTAATGAAATTTTCTGCCAAGTTCCTGCAATTCCCTGTAGTCCACTTGGAATAAGTTTAACAGATAAGGCGCCCATCTCATGAAGGTGCCTTATGTGCACTGAGTTGCAACTGCAATGACTCCTACTAGTACTTCATTTTTGTGGCAATTTCTTAGCAACTTACAGGATAAGATATTTGTGCCCAATTGTGTTGTTGGGTTGTTGATCCGTTTGATTATAATGCCTCTTGTCCCCCTTTTTGTGCCATATTTCTTCTCCATTTCCTCTGCTAACGCTTTTTCCTTGGATTTATCATCCAGAATCAGTGCAGGATCCATACCCCATCTAGGTAGTCTTGTTATCTACGCGATAAGGTCCATCGTTATGGGTATGGGTCTGTCCAACCATATATCTCCTCCATGCGTAACTTCTAACACCTACTTGATGCATGTTGTCGTGTACTAGCCTCTGCCAAAGTGTAGGAGTTGTAGCAGTCCTAAAATGCCAGCTTGGTCTAGTCCAACTGCCCACTGATGTGGCTAGTTGATTGGTTCTCCAAGTTGGTTGACCACTATGTTTTTCATAAACAATATGGGTGCAAGTTTTGGGTACTTAGTGTCGTCTGAGACATCATGGTCAGAATACTTAAGCTTCCCAATGTGACCCAGTAACTGTGGCTCTACCTGTAGTCCCTCTAGTATGTGTGGTAGCACAATTTCTGCTTTCGATTTCTTACGAGGTGAGCTCGGTATCAGAATTTTGTCTTCCTACTGTGGTGGTTGGTACGAAGTTCCAACAATTCACGTTTTCTACCCTATAATCCATTATGGCCAAGACAAAGTAGTTCATGTGGTCTCTTTTATCTGTTGACCAAGGATGGGTACCTGTGATTCGTCGGATTTCCCTTCTGATCCTTGATTCTGTGTCGTGTCATTACCTTTTGTGGTTGGTTTGGTTCTTTCCGGTTACACTTCCTGTTGAGGTTCCACTTCTTCATTCGGAGGTTCCTGCAGTTCTTCTTGCGTATCCTCTTTCAATTCCTCTAGTTGTGGCTTCTGAATCTCTTCCAGTATCGGTGTAGGGTTCATCGGTGGTATCTCTGGGGATGGGATCTCATCAATATCGACGATCTCTGGTTTTTGTTTCTCGTTTTCTTCCAGCGGTCCTTGTGACCTGGTTTGAACTCTGGTCGACCTAGCAGTCCAGCCTAGTTTAAAGGACTTCGGTGGTGCCATAGTGGTGAGTGTCGAGAATCTGTTGTCTGTAGAGGACTATGATCTCACTCTGTTCATTCGAGTTGTTGTTTCTCTCTCTGTGTTCTTCTTTTGAGAATAGCCAAGTTGCTTTTGTGCTAGCATGTTGTATGGGCTTGTCCTGAAGCTTATCAAAGATTCTTCATCCATGATGCGATTGATGCACCATAACTATGGATTCATTGTGTGTGCGCTAGTTTCGTACTTGCCATTACGCTTCTCTGGCCGTTTCTAGTTGGCATGTTTAATGTGATGTTCCATCAGTCCTTGTTGTTCCTTAATTCCTCTTTGTGTTATCCTATAGTCCTTAGTTTGCTAACTTTTCATTTCCTGCTTGTTTTTCTTAGGTGTGTGACCATTACTCTTTCCTTTACTGAATTCGTGTTTCGAGCATCCTATGGCTTTTTCATGGCTTTTCAGTTTTTTCTCTCTTTTTTTTTTTACTGCAGGGTGGGTGGTCGAATGTCCTTGTACAACTTTAGTCGGCTCCCATTGATCATTCCTTGGAGTTCTGTGCCTGCTATATTTATTAACTGTACAACTCCATCGTCTGTTATAGATTTGACCTCGTATTGTCTTAACCAATGCATTCTCGGCTTTTTTGGGTGATGAAACGATTTGTTGTCGTAGAGAAATACTAGATCTCCTTCTGTGAAAGTCTTCTTCTTAATGTGTCGATCATGCCATGCTTTGTCTTTGGCCTTCTGCACCTGTTGATGGAATCCTGCCAGGATTCAGTCTTCCTCCACTGCTAACAGTTGATGCAATCTTTCCTGTATCACACCACATTCTGTCATTTGTGTGATAGCGGCTACGCGTAAGCTGGGTATTAAAAATTCCAATGGTACTACCCCTTCCTGGCCATAGACGAGTTTGAATGGTGTTTTCCCTATAAAATTATTACATATCATCTTATATGGCCATAATATTGTTGGTACTTTGATGTCCCAGTTGTCTCTCTTGACGTTACAGATCTTTTTCAATGTATTCTCTAGAACTTTGTTGAAGGCTTCTATTGTGCCATTCACCTGTGGGTGATACGGTGTGCTTTTATGGTGGTGAACTTCAAATTATTCGAGCATCAAGCAGATGGTGTTATTTGTGAAATGCGTGCCTTGATCATTCATCAGAACTCTTGGGCACCCAAACCTAGTAATTACTTGTTCGAATAAAAAGTGTGCAGCAGTATTTGCGCTACAATCCTTTACTAGTGTGGCTTCCACCCATCTTGTTAGGTATTTCATCGTGGTGATGATGTATCTTGCCCCTGTTATTTTGGTGGGTGGGTTAATAGGTCCCACAAAGTCTATTGCCCATTTATCAAATGCATGTAGTGTCATTCGCGGTCGTAATGACATCTCATCCCTTATGTTGGGTTTGCCTACCCTTTGACAGGCATCGCATCCCTGGTAGTATTATTTCAAGTCCCTTTAGATCGTTGGCCACCATAGTCCTGCGCAGAGTACCTTCTGCATGGTAGCTTTTCTTGCATAATGTCCTCCTTCCAATCCCTCATGGGATTTTGATCAAATCCTTGGTCGTTTGTACTCAAGCATGTACCTTAGTAAAATGTTATCTACACCCATTATATATATATGTCCTGCGATTAGTTGATAGTCGGTTGCGTGAACTACCAGGTTCCTCTTCTGCACAGTGGTATACTCTTGTGGTGCGGTACCTGTGCTCAAGTAATGGATGATCTCTGTGAAGTAGTCATCAACAATTTGTACCGAGAATAGTTGTACATCCGTAAAGTTGTCTTCTAAGCTTGTGGGTTCTTCTCCATTTGTGAACCATGATAGGTGGTCAGGGCTTGCATTTAATTTTCTTGGTTTGACGATTACTTCGAAGTCAAATTCCTGAAATAACAGTAACCATCGACAGATTCTGCCCCCCAACACTGTCTTGTTGACTAGGTACTTTAGGGCTGAGTGATTTGTAAACATCTTAAATTTTTTTCTCAATAAGTAGTGTTTGAACTTCTGAAGTGTGTAAACCATAGCTAGGCCTTCACTTTTTGTTGTGCTATAGTTATCTTCTGAGTCGGATAGTTTTCTACTTGCAAATGTTATCGGGTGATCCAAGTCTCCTGCTCCTTGTTGTTCTTAGATAGCTCCCAGTGTTATCGCTGATGCATCTACATGCACATGGAATGTCTTTCCCCAGTTCGAAAATAATAATATCGATGCAGTGAAAATATTTTCCTTCAGGGTATCTAGACCATGTTGACACTCATCATTCCATTGGTACTTTTTATCCTTCCTTAGCAGTTTTTCCATTGGTTTTTTGATCTACACATATCCTTTGATAAGTTTTTGATAGTATCATGTGTGTCCTAACGTCACTCGTAGCTAACAGACTGTTTTCGGCATTGGTAAATTAACGATGATGATGATCTTTTCCGGATCGACCAATAGCCCTTGTTTGAATACTATATGGCCCAATAGTATCCCAAACGGTGTTCCAAATATACATTTCTTTATGTTCATTAATATCTAACACTGTCTGCATCGCTCTAGCATCAAGCGTAAGACTTCTACATGTTTTTTCAACAGAATATAGACTATCTAGTCATCCAGATATACTTCAAGTAATTGGTGGATGAATTCTTTAAATGATACGATAACCACTCTAGAGAACATTGTTGGTGCATTCTTTAGTCCAAAGAGCATGATTGTATATCAGTAATATCCCCATTCTGCTGTGAATGTGGTCATGTATCTATCCTCCTGTGCTATCTTAATCTGATGGTAACCTTAGAATCCATCGTTGAATAAGTATGCTTCGGGTCCCCCCACATTCTCTAGCACTTCATCTATGAATGGTGTAGGGAATGGGTCATGTAGGCATGCATCGTTAAAATTCCTCAATTCGATGCATATCCTAATCCCTCTTCCTTGTTTCTTGTCCTGTACGACCATCAGGGTTATCCATTCTGATTCCTTGACTGGTTCGATTATGCTGGCTTCGATCATTTGGTCAATCTCCTCTTTAACTATTTATATATAGGGTTCAGTCTATATGGTCATTGTCTGATCGGTCTTGCTTCTGGTCTGAGAGGTATTTTCATTTCTCCCAGTTCACCTACTATACCTTTCATCTCTGTAAATGTTGTACGAAATAAGTCATTGTATTCATGCAATAGTTATGTAATGCTTTCTATTGTTGGGTCATCCCAGTAGTCTCCAATGTTGGCCATTTTGGGATGTTCCACTGTATGGATGTTAACTTTCTTTACCTTGATTGGTGCGGAAATAACTTCATATTCTATTTGTGGTCCCTTCACATCTTTGTCACCTTCTACTTTTTCAATCTGAATATCACGTGGGTTCTCTCCGTCTGGTATGTCCTCCTGTACCTGGTAACATAACAATAGTTTCTTGACTGTCTGTTTATTTAATTTTTTCTCTTTGGTAATATGTTCTACTTCTGGCTCCTCAATGAATATGACTCCTCTGATTCGTTTCAGAGCTGCGTCTATGTTGGGTTTCTCATGCTCGAATGAGAAAGTGGTGGTAAAGTTTTGTTGCAATGTCGCCCATGTTGTAGTTCCTTTGCACAGTTCCTGATCTGTATACCAGTTCCCTCGTATGCCTTCTAATGTATGAATAAAGTGGTGAGGACATTCTTCTGGTGGTGTCAATTTCCACAACATTTCGCACTCCATCAAGTGTTTCATTGGTGTCCCTAATCCTTCATATTTATGTTGTTTGTTGATTTTTTTTGTTGCATCGAACCTTATGCATAGTAGCCTCTTACATTGGTACCAGTTTGTGATGGTCTCCTTGTGTGCGCCCCACCATCTGGCGGGTGTGGCCTTGAGTGCTAAGTCCAATTCTAGTAGCCTCTGGTTCTCTATCTTCATATTCTGTCAATAATGTTTCCAAATCATTAAGTCCATGGAAACTGGGTGGTTCTGCAATTTCTATGCCTATCCATCGTACTGTGCGGTCTATTCTTGCACATATTCTCATGGATACTTCATGTAGTCTATGCTACCAATTTTCTAACCCAGTGTTTGAATCCGTAGTGCATGAAGTAATATTGTGACCACTGAATACCTCGTCTGCAGTTGGGTTTACATAATCCTCCTCACACGCAGTTATTCTGTACAACTGGTCGATTTCCTCTAAGTATAGGAAAGTGGGTTCTACGAACCTTTCCCTTTCTGATGGATCTATTGGTGCTATAACCATGTAATCTCCAGATTGAAATGTCATTTTTCTTGTCTTCAAATTAATTATGTTCTGGTTGTCAAATACCCTATCCAGACCGAGCAGTGTCAAGTATGGTGTTGTTCCATCTACTATTTCGATGACTTCAAAATCTTCTTTGGTGCACACACCATCAAGATCTATCGTTACGCCCTTCAGCCTCCTGATTGGTAGGACTATGTGTTGGTTCGCTAGTTTTAATTGGACATACAAATATCCCAAGGTTGGTTCTCCCATGCATTTCCAGGTTTTCTTGGGTAGTACATTTACTTCGGATCCTAGGTCCAGTATGATATCTCCCATATTGAAATCCCCAATGTTGGCATTCAATCGAAATTCCCTACTTGTTCTTGTCCTTGTGTGTAAGTGATTGAAAATCTTTGGTTCTAGCTTTTGTTCTATCTCGTTGCTACATTTCTCTAAGATGTTTTTCAATATTTTCACAGATGAAGGATCACTTAATATTTTGATGCATGACTGCAAAAAGTCTTTGATAGTACTTACTTGTCCCTTGAGTGACATTCCTTTGGTATGATCCAATGATGGCAGAATTTTGTATTATGGGGCTTCGTGGGCTAGTTGCGTAGTGTAAGTCGGCGTTGTGTCCTTCTTCTAAAATTCTTGTCTGGATTCCTTAAAAGTCTCCTTTTCTTTGGGTGCGTCGAACTGATTCCTTGGTTTGGTGTTCTTCCTTACCCACTAGTTCTGTGTAGGTTCTTGTCTGGTTGTGTCGTTTCCTATCTTCACTCCTCCATAGGTGACTATGTTGATATTTCTTCCATTGTCCCTTGCTTTGGCTGAAGTCCATTGAACATTTTGGTTGTTCTGGTTCCTTTTTTCCTGGATCTTTACTAATAGTGTCGAGCATTCCTCTGTCTCATGATCCGATGCACGACAGTACATACAAGTTGCTAGAGGTAGTGGGAATTCCATTGCATAATATCCCAGTTGTTGACAATTATGACATGTGACTAGTCCTCTACCACATCTGAAGCCTCCTCTAGTTCGTCCTCCTCCTCGATAGCCTTCTCTGTCCCCTCTCGGTGCATTATACTATGCGGTATTATACTGGGGTTGCGCTGGGTTGTACTATGGTTGTGTATTGTTGTATGGTTGTTGAGTAGTGTTGTACTGATGTTGTGCAGTATTGTATGGAGTTGGGGATTGATTGAACTATGGCGTTGCTTGCCCATTCATCATTTCGGACTATACCCTATAGGTGTCTGATGTTCTCTCCCACATCATCTCCATAGTTCTGAAATCTTTGTCATCACGGTTTACGGACTTACAAAAAGCGCAATAAGAATTTTTGGGAACTTTTTGGTACTTCTACATCATTGTGCAGTGATAAGGGCCATGACCCAGTTTATTGCATATTTCACACCATAATCCTCCCTATGGCAGTGGGTTTGGCATACCTATTTCCATATACTGCACAAATGTTGGACATTCGTTCTTGTGGTGTCCTTATGTCCTGCATGTGGTGCACCAAACAACTTCTCATTTGTCCTTGTTCTTGTTCTGATTCAACTGAAATGTGAGGTTTGTCAAATCCTCCTTCAATTATTCAATAGCTAGGTCCATTTGTCAGTACTGGTTCTCTTCCAGCTATAAGGCTGCCTATAGCGCCTTGGCCTACGTTTGAAACTTTTGTTGTTGTAAGGGGTATTTTAGGTGTGGGAGTATTGAGTTGAAAAATAGATGTCGGTATTGCATATTGATCATAAGGCATTTAAAATTTCCCTTCAATCACTTAAATCTTTGGTCAATCTCCCATATAGACTCTCCTGATTTCTGTCGTATCTCAATCATTTCATTCATGTACTAGTCCTCTGATCTCAGCTTCTGGAACTCATTAATCATTAGCTTCTTGATGTCTACCAATGTCCTCGTTGTCCTAGGAGCATTGTTTGTGTCTAGACTCATGTACCCGTCTAGTGTGCAGTCTCTTAGCGTGATCGCTAGCTGTGCAAGTTTGGTATCTTCATCTATGATCTATTTTGCCTCCCATATCTTTTCACAAATGAACAAATTATTCTCTAGTTCTTATATTGCTTCTCCTTGAAATTCTGGTAATCTGATCGTGGGGTCATGTCCTTCCATTCTAAATACTGAATTTCTACCTCCTTTGCACGGTGTAGATACTTGACTAGTACTGCCTGAACTGGCTCCTCCAGTTGTTTCTCCTGTGGTAGATGTGCTTCTCGCTATCGGACTTCCTCCGAACTTCGGTTGTCTAAATGGTGATGTTATATTTGGTGTATTAGTCGCACATGGGTTTATGGGTTCCACACTGACATTAATATGGAAAGGATGGCTATATTCTCCTCCTATTCTTGGGCCTCTTGTTTTCCTCTCATAGATTGCGCGCAGGATTTCCTCAATCTTCTCCACAGCTCGAAGATCCTCTACCTCTTATTCATCGCTTGCCAAGCCCTCCCTTATGGCTACGGATATTTTCTTGGTATTCACATTAAATTGGTAGGGTACTCCACTACGCATCATTTTAGGTGATTCCAAGATCTACTTAAGCTGGTCGTCATCCATCAAGATCGGGTCCAAGAATTCCTCCTCCTTCTTACCTTTATGCTCTCCTTCGACCATTTATCCTTCCCTCTGTTAGTGCTTCCCCCCTTCCCCCATGCACGGAGGGAAGTTTATTTGTCTACTTCCGTAGTCATTACACCTTTGTTATAGAGTAGTATTTTAATTGAAGTATACAATGATTGAATGTACCTTCTGCAAGGTCCACGTAGATATTCCTGCTCTTCCACGTTGTATGACTTCGCTATGTCAACTGAAAACTTTGTGATGAAGCTGCCACAATACTATCAAGCCAAAAGTTGACTGCATGGGTGAATTTGTTGTTCACCTATTGTAACTGGTCAATCTATATTGGGGTCCAATCTAGCTGTTGGATCTGGTTCGTTGTGTGGTTATCTTTAAACCTTAGTATCCACTCCTGCAATAGGTGAGAAAAATCACAAAAAAAGACTTCGTGTAAATCTGTAAAAACGTATTTATCCAGATATTTGCGAGGCATCAGACTAGGGTTTCTATTATCTTTCTGGGCAAACTCTAGCTCTTTATTTCTCAACTAGACTTCGATTTCTTCTTTGGTGGTTTTTCACGGTCTCATCATTCCCTTCTAGTGACTCAACAGTCTTCTAGTTTCGCTCATTTTTTTCCACATGTGTTCTATCTCATCTACTTGGTCCTTTGTTGTTCCTCTTACAATGGAAAAAGAACCATTTGTTGGTTTTATATCGAACAACTCTGCGCTACTGACCCGAGGTTCATATATTTCAGGGTACCAACAAAGCCTAAAACTATCGGCCCTTCTGGTGAACCAGAAGGAAACACAATACACATAATGCACTGCACAGTCTCACTCGAGATAGATTTTATGGGTGGTTGTAAGACTCAGGTGTTTACAACCTAGGATTGAGTAGGAAATATAGGTTCTGCGTTCTTAGCCATTACTTATGATTTGAATTACAAATTACTGTTATCTGACCTTCAGGATTTAATAGTGCAACAACAATGAACTAAACGCTATAATAACTCATTCATTCATCGCATTCAGCATTTAACTAACAAAATTAAACAAAGATATGCATGCATTCATCACATTACATAGGTATTACTATGTTTCACCCCCTCTCAGGGCTATGTCCACAAAGATTTGGCTCTTGGATCTCTTATTATAGTAGTTCTGCGGTTCTCGCGCCTCGTGCTTTCAATTCTCCTTAGATCGATAAGATATTTGTGAGGCAAACTAGATCGCACCAGGCTCCTCAGCCTGCAATATGATCCTTGAGATCTACCTCCTTCTTAGCTCACTCATTACAAGTATTTCTCTATCAAAACATTACATAAAACGAGTTCAAATCTACAACAATCGTATAGATCAACCTTCGCAAAATCTTTGAACCTATTTTTGATATCTACTTGCCTATATTTATATCTATCGGGCTCTTCAATCGTTTACACAAAAACTCTTACCAAAAAACTTAACTCTACCGTCATTAGGTCTTCCTTCTTTGCAGAGTTCGTTGCTTCCTTCCAGCTGTCACCTCCTTCTTGCATGCGCACGTGTTGTGCTTCTTGCCATTTGTCTCTTTCCTCCTGCACGCTTTCTTTCCCAAGATTTCTCTTCCAACTGTCATTCTTCTTCGTGCACAGTTTCTTTCCCACGATTGCTCTCCCAACTATCATTCTTCTTCGTGCATGCTTTCTTTCCCATTTCGGCATGCTTCCAACACTGAGCACTATAGACCTTCTTGGGAGCTTGATCTCAGAATCTAGAACCTCTACATCTTCATATTCTCAAGTTTACATGGCTTTACCCACATGTACACACCCTAATACACTGTCAGCCCAAGTATGTACGCACCCTAATACACTGTTAGCCCGCATACGCCTTAGTATGTACGCACCCTAATACACTGTCAACCTGCATACGCCTCATAAATTAGTGTTTTTTAGTATACAATGTAATTTAGAAACTTTCGTTGTCAACCCTTCGTACTACCTCAGACTTTCACAACTTCAGATGTATCAATGAGTACTTGCAATAAGCCTTACACAACAAAAGATATTCAATGTGTTCAAGTGTTTTTAAATGAGAGAGCCTTGCCTCTTATTTATACTTTCATGTAGCATCCCACTTTCCTTATTTTAGGGAGTTCTTCATTAACCTTATTATTTAAATAATTTCTTTTGCAAACACTTTGACTTTTTGGGGCTTCTAGATGACTCATGAGGGTTCTCCAAATTCACATGGCCATAACTCTCTAACCGTGAGGATTTATGTGACGTTCCACATACCACCGAAAATGGCATGACATGTACTATCCATATAGAATAGTATTACCTGCAAATATATCAAAATTCATACCATTATCCATCAAACAAAATAGGGTCCATTACCCAAACCATGTGCTACTAACTTTCTTCAATGGTTGACATCAATGACAACCAACCCAAATAATCAACAATTGGGGCTTGTCTTATTACACTGTGGACAAAATGTCCCAAAAATAATAACTAACTTCGAACTTTTGTTCATTGACTCTTGGATATGCGCTAACTATCTTCTACATACGTTTCTCCTTTGTTGACTTGTCACATGGTTTGCTCCTACATGATTCCCAAAACTTACCCAAAATATCATGTTCCAACACCTGCACTATTACAAGGGTTTTAGATCTCCTTTCTCTCAAGATTATAGAAAAACCATCCTCAAAGGATCCAACATATGTAAATTTTGTTGTTTCTTGAGAGGGATTAATTTCAACATTGATTTTATTGTACAGTTTGTTGAATCTTTTATTAAATTCCAACATAATTTCACTAGCCCTTTTATCTAGTGATTCAAACTTTTTCAAATAGTACAAATGATCCCTTTTCTCTCCCCACTACCTCATAAGCATTGATTCTAGGACATACCAAGAGTTAATTGTGGCAAGAGGTAACCCCCTGAACCATTTTCTCACATCTACTTTTGCGTTTAAACAAAAGGCCTCTTGAACACATCATCATGTTAAATGAACAATTTATCAATAAAGTCTTGAAAGGAAACCATATGCTCTTTGATAGTGATGCTCGTTTCCCCATCATATTTTGGCAACAATTTGAGGTAATTTTTAGGGAGATAGTGCATATTCTAAGGAAGGTTTAAAGAGACATATCTAGCTACTACCTAGGAATTCACTATTGGTGGAGGTGGTGGTTGATTTCCCCTATCCCTTCCTCCTCCTACTCCAGCCATTAGGTGTTGGAGAATAAGTTTGTTGGATTCAAAAGAAAAAATATTTTTAGGGTTTTTCAAGAAAGGCCTTAAATAAGAACTTCCTATGTGAGGAAAATATAAAGGATAATTATGAAGATCTATCGAAGGATACTTAGGAAATTGTATAGAAGAATTGGTTTATGAAGGTGTATCACATAGAGTGATATATTTATATATTCCATAACTATGAGGAGGAAACTTATATGAATGAAGATTACCTGTAGGAGAAGATAAAAGTATTTCTTTTATATTCCTCCAAGCAATGATCTTTTCTAGATCTAATAAAGTAGGAATTCTTGCAGGATCAGGGTTCCTTCTAGTGTGCCTATGTGCAGATGCCATATTTACCTATGTGGTGTCGCCAAGTGACATATGAAAAACCAATGGTATGAATCTTGGCCACCATCAAGAATCATTTCTTAACATGTTGTTTCCCATGGGAAAATAACTTCAATCTTCCATCTACAACAATGAAACAAAGAAAGATGTTTATCCTTGAGATGTTCTAGGATGTTAATGGAACTATGTCAAGGCACTTTAGAGTTAAAAAACATATTTAGGTTTTAAATCTATATTTGCAATGATGTTTATGTGCTACTATGTAACTTCTCACAACTCTCATAATATTTTAGACAATATGATTAAAATACTCTCAACCTAAGAGGTATTTTCCCATTGTGTATCAGACATTTAGGGTTTTTAATTGGATGAATTTACAAAGGATACAAAATGGAACATACAAGGTATTGTTATGAATAAATATTGTAGTTATTTAAATAAGAAAATGTACTAAGTAAAATAGAATTCGACAGTTTAACACAATGGACTTGAGTTTGTAATAAGAATGCATTCAAAACAGCTTAATGTTTGATATATTCAAATAATATTAGAACATGTATGCATGCATTCAACTAGACTAAATAAAATGGAAGGAAATTGGTCATAATACATGAAATCAATTCCCATCCAATGAAACAGACCACACATTTACAATGAATATGGTGTCAATTTATTGCTTGAATATTTTATTGATAAAAATCAAAATACAATTATCAGACAAGAAGATATGGCTTCACAAGAAGTGTAATAAAATATAGGATAATACATGGATGAATTACAAATCTATAAAACAAAGGTACATGAATATCTCTAGGCGTGTTGTTTTATGCTCATAATATATCCTCTTTCTTGACCTATGTTGGCATCGCAACCCTGAGAACAAGATACCCTTCAATCCTCACAGTGTTGACCCTTGAACAATGTGCCTTATTTCTCATTTATAGGTGGAATTATATGTGAAACCACTTTCTGCTTATTTTTTCTTTAAACCGCTTCTTCCTTCTTGAATAGTTTTTCCCTTAGTAAAACTTATTTACCTTTACATGAAAAATTTAATCACAAAATTATCCTTATGAGGTTGCGAACATGCCACTTGTATCTCCTTTTTTAGGCATCTATATTTTGGAAAATTGGAGAAAATATCAAAATGTCCTCATTCCAAGTTTTAATTCTTGTTTTCGAGGAGTCATAATGACACTTGGTCCATTGCATGAGTGGAAGTTCGGTTTTGGACATTTTCCTCTAGAATCTACTTAAACTCATCCCATGAATCTAGGTTAGCAGTGCTTTCTATGATAGGACATTGTTGATGTTTGTATGTGGGTTTTCTCGCTGCTATCACACCATATGGTTCATGCACCCATTTGCTTCCATTTTCAAAATCCAATTGTTGTAGCATCGCCTCCACAACAACCAAAGAAGTTATTAGTTTGACCAAGAAAGGGAAAACCTTCCTAAGAAACTTAAATTTAATAGCTTGCATATGTTGAGAAAAAAGAAAATCCTATGAGATCAACCTTTTCCTAATGTACTCCAAGGAAAATATCCTAGGGTTAAGGAACACTAGCATATTATAGGAATCCTATTCAAAACGGTATACCCTAATAAGAGTATGGTCCTCATCTAGGTACCAATCTCATGTCCTAATATCCTTAATTGCAACATTTTCTTGATTTGGGAAAAAAACTATAGGGTGGAAATGCATGCATTCATGAATTTATTTACATAAAGGATAAAACCTTTATTCTACTCTTGTCTCCTCACTTTTATAGCCTATTTAATTACATGCTTTGTATTTCCTACATCTTATGTTATATTGATTCCCATACTCTTAAAATATGAAGAGTTATTAGACAATATGAGGTAAACCAGGTAGGCATGGTACCTAAATGACTTCGTACTATGGAAATTAGACATTTTTAAGTTAATAACATTGCACAAGAACTCAACATAGTCAAAATTTGTAAAGGTGATAGTCTCTGGAGGAACCAAGACTAAAAACATCCCTAAGATAGACTCATCTACAGTCCTATCATGCTCATAGCCTAGGACCTGACAAATCATGGAAATGGGCTTTCTGTTTATTTCAAGGAAAATGGTGGACTTGAATGGAGGTGAATTGGTTGGAAGTGGAGCATCTGATGCCAATAGATTACTCAATAATTTATGTTTTTTAGGCTAGGAAAATTCCTAGTATTTTAAGGCCAAGGAATTATCATCTAGGGGTTCTTGAGTAACATGGTTAGGAAATTTGAGAATTTGGGCAATGGATTCCTTTATATTTGAATAGATTACCTTAACACCATCAACAAACATTATATACATTGCAACACACCAATCAACTAACTAAGGAAAATGATAAGTTTGGTGGACAATAGAATGAGCAAGGTGCAACTCTCATAAGTGAAAATAATATTTACCATTTTTAGGGTCGACCGAGGCTCTTATAATAAGATGGTGGAGGTCAGGGAAGGATAGGGCTAGGTAAAAAATGTCCCTATACTTATATTCAAGGTGCTATTGGATCATATGTGACTTTTGGGTTGTTCAAGGTTGACTAGGGATTGCTTTTGTCACCATTTTATTTATTTATGGATGAAAGTTAATGGAGGAATACAAAACCAAGTGCTCGGGCTTCATATTACCTTCTTTAATAGTGGAAAGGTGTGTGTACAATGCACTTTCAATCATAATTGTCCAAAACTTTACACTAGCCTCGTTATGTGAATAATGTTATTATTATTGGACCATAAGCATTTTACCCTTTTTTAATAATTGCATTGCCACACATCACCCTTTAACTGAATGCATACTTTAAATTTTATGAGAACATGAAATTTGAGTGACATCATTAATGATATTAGCATGGTCCCACGGACACACGGCATGATGTTGTTGGTCGATGTGTAATCTATGTGGCACCTGTGTCAAGCCACTTATCCTCGGGCTCAGATGACTCCACAACACCTTTGATATGATTTAGGTGGGGCCCATTTACATGTGTCATCTTATGATTGGGACATGTATATGTCTAGTAGGAATAACCACTTATCTATCCATGCCCAGAATACAAATTATGTGTCATGTCAGCTCCACTTAGGTACCATGTCATCACCAAGTATGGAGGACGCTTGAGCATGGGATGGTGGTTTTCCTGAAAACCATAAATGGTTTTGCATACCTCAATAGGTGATTATATAGGACCTTCGAGTGATGCGAAGCCAATAATAAATCATAATTGTGAAAGATAATTGTCTAGTGTGCATGTGCACAATACGAGATGCATCTTGGACCATTGATCTTCATTATCATGATGCACCATGATGTGGGTCGTCAATCAACATATTTGTAGTGTGGGGCCCTCCTTTAAGTGCTTTAGCATGTGGTTCTAGCCTCCGACGTCGATTAAGCTCCATGATGGTCTAGTGAATTAATTTTCACTCTCCAATAGGTTCCTTTTTCTCTCGATAATCTCCCTTTAACCCATTTTAAGCACCTATGTTCTTATTAGAGCTCCCTTTCTCAAATATTTAACTCTTGCTTGATTATTTTTTTACTTAACAAGATTGAAATTTAACCCCCCTTTCATGTAGAATCTATAAATTGATCATTCAACCCACCATTTGCTCACTTCCTCTTCAAAATTTAGCATTGTACTAAAAATATGTTGATTTTAAAGGAAGCTAAGTATAATTGCTACAATAGTCATTTTGTCAAAAGTTGTATGGAGGAGGTCTTGATCCATTAAGGAACCCTCTCCTTGGTATATAGTTAATTGATGAATTTTCATATTTCATCTCTTGGTTATCATTCCACATAGCGCATGAGTCACAAGGAAACAATTATCGCTATGATACATAGGGTGGAAGCTTTTTGACAAAAAAGAGTTGACAATGGAAATGGACTTAAGGAATTGGTTCATTTACTATATTGATATCTTAGGTAGCTCTAATCTAATTGTTTATACAACATTCATGTTTTTCTGAATTTGGTTATCTTGGTTATTATATAAATGTTGTTATTTATTTAATTGACATATTGTACTAATCTAAGTGTTGAATGTGAGGATTCAATGGATGTAGTTAGTAATAATTTAGCATACAATTAGTTTAGTTGGGAAATGCATGGAATGTACTAAATTGTTATTGATAAAAGGAAGAATCCACAAATTTAATGTTCAAAAAAAGAATGTATTGAAAAATTATATAAAAATATAATCATACAACTAATGTCATATGTACAAGTGGAACAATGAATTATACATGTAAGAATTGTTATGGAAATTAAGGTAAATTTCTAGGTATTTCTCTAAAATTGGGTATATAATGATGTGATGTTAGGTATGGAGGGACTTTCATTTATTTTTAATCATGTGCAAGTGTAGTTTGAAGAATGTTTCCTAAGTGTTTGGAAAAATGCTTGAATAGTAGGATAGCATTTTATGCTAGTCTTAACAAAGTAAGGATTTCAATATGACTCTCAACTTTCAATTATTCTCGGTTCAGTTAAGTATAATTAACCTAAAAGTAATAAGTAGATTCCTCAAACCTTATGATTTCTAGCTTGATCCGGAAACAAATCCCCTACACATGCTGGGGAACTTTATTTAAAAAAAACAAATTTTCAAAAATGGATGAATTACATTTTCTCTTCAACAATTACGGATGGAATTAGTAGATTTAAGTAACAAGTAAATTCCTCAAACCTTATGATTTCTAGCTTAATCTGGAAACAAATCCCCTACACATGCAGGATTATGGGGAACTTTATTTTAGAAAAACAAAATTTCAAATATGGATAAATTACATTTTCTATATTCAACAATTACATATGGAATTATTAGATTTTTTTAAAAGCTAGGATGCTACCTACACTATTATACTATTTTTGAATTATTGTTTGATGTAGTGTGCAGTGTTGCAATACCTTACATTCAAAACCCTTGTCAACTCTAATTCTAACTGAAAAATCTGAAGAATGAGAGCAAGAACCTTTGGTAGCGTAGCAAGTAAAGAATAATATGTTGATAATGCAGAGAAAACCTTTCCAGAGACAAAGAGTGATCAATAATATATGGGATAAAATGTTTATAGGTTCTATTTATAATATATAAACATTTTTTCCTCAAATCATATGATTTCCATCTTGATCCAGAAACAAGATATAAACAATAGAAACCTCAAATTGAAAGAAAACAATAAAGTCAGAAAAATATGATAGCTATTGAATTGCAATTTTTTCACCATTACAATTGAACTTAATTATAACAACTACTACTTATTAACGTGTAATTACTTAAACCAATATTTTTTTTTATATATAGTAATTTGAATTTAAACAAGTTATCTATAAAAATAACTCTTAGCAAAAAATAAGATAACTCTATGCACTCAGACATTGATAATATATATAGATATTATCAAAATAAAGGGTGAAATGTAAATAACACCCCAAAAAATATGATAATGATGGGCGTTCCATTACTCTTAGAATTCATTGTGTTGGTCTATCTAAGAAGAAAAATAATAGTCCAGACGTGATCAAATCTCTTCTCCGATAGTTGATTAACTCTCTTCTAATTCACACAATGATGGTCTAGAATAATGATCTTAGTTCATATAATACTAGTATTATCAAATTGGCGTTCCCCACTTTTAAGGAAATACTTATAATGATATCACCATGAAGATGAAAAAAAAAAGAAGATAATGTTAATAATGTTAAAATTTTATTATTCCAAAAATTTAGATTCTTAATATTTTTAAAATGAATATTTTAGATTGATGTGTTTACATTTAAAGTTTGACTAATTAAATGTACAAAATTAATCACATTRAGAATGTTATTATAAATATAATATTAATAAACCATAMTTTTATTATTCATTATTTATTTATTATATTTGTAAATAAAAACCATTTTGCCTATTTCTTCATTATGATTAATTTCATCGAAAATGATATTATAATGTTTTATATAAAGTATAACAATTATTAAAACATAATCATAGTATCAATTACCCTTTATCATATTTTTATATGAAAATTATTTTTCTATTTCTTCTTTCATTGTGATAAGAGTTTTCTTATTGAATCTCACATTATTATTTCTTCATTCACATTATGATTTCTTCATTCATTTTGATAAGTTTTTTTCTTCATTCATTCTGATAAGTTTTTATTAAGAAACCTCAAATTATCATAGATTTTTTCCTTAATAGAAAAACCCCACGTAGAAGCACTGTAGATTACATCCATAGTGATTGAGTGATGTATTCACTATCAAATTAGAATCAAGTTAATTTAAAACAAATATGACAAATTGTTTTCTACATGATTAACCATTTCATTTTCACATCGTAGAATCCTATAGTCAGATTTATTGGATAGTTTGTCCTTTTGATTTTAAATCTCTTTCCATTCTTGATCATCAAAGCCATGATCTTGTCTGGGAAAATTTCGTTGATCTGTTGGTTGCAACCCTTCTCCTCTTTTATGATGAGGGCATGTAGCTCATGGAACCTCCACTCCAAGATGTTAGGTGTTTTTATAATAACTTTATTATTCTCGACGAGTAATCTCTCAAGGGATGAAGTGCTTTTCAAAGTTTTAAGAACGCCCTCTTCAATACTAGAACTATAAATTTATGCAACTTCCTCTTGATGAGAATCTTCCTCCTATTTGGTTGAGTCAATCAACTAGTGATTTTCATTAGCTCCTTGTCCCCAAGTGGGTTTCTCCTAGAGATTCTTATAATTTTCCGGTGATGGACATGATAATGTCAAATGTATGTATAGGAAGAAAAGCATTCATCTAAATATATGATCCAGGTGGATATCGGTGGCCACCCACCTATTCCACTGGCTCGAAAAACAATATTCCACCTTGGCAATTTTTCGGTAGTTTTTCAGGTTCTAAACTTTCGGGGCTGTTTTGAGGCCCTAAACGATGATTTTTGGGGATTTGGGGCCCATGTGACTTTCAAAGGTAATGAATTGGACTAGTCAAAAAAATTTCATCTTGGTTATACCTTTCCAACGGGCTATTGTGCGCCTAAAACTGAGATCATATGCAAAAGTTACGACCCTGGGAAGTTGATGTACTAACTTACCCAAATGGGGCCCACATGACTTTTGGCACCTCATCTCCTAGGGTTAGGTTTTTGCATGTGTAGGGTTTTTGACATTCTTGTTTATTGTAAAAGGCCTTCAAAGCTTCATTGTAACCATCTTCTTGTGAATGAGCGCAACCGTCACATCTCTTCTTAGAGATAAGCTGCCACCATTCCAACAAGCTTATTTTCCGCTACATTTTATAGTTTCATCTTATTTCCTTATTGAATAGAAAAGCAATTTTATTGTATCTTTGTTATTTTGTGTTAAGCATATTTTAATAATCTGTATTCATTTTGTTCTGCTCATAAAAACTGGATCGGTGGTATCAGAGCAGTTTGCTCCTTGTTGTCTTAATGCATGTCCCCAATGAGGTCATGGTACAAAGAATTGGGTCTCAATCTTGTTTCTCTTGAGGACAAAATCTCTCGCACACCCAAGAGACCTCTCATGGCAGGAGAAAAGAAAGATGACGGGACGGGAGATACTTTCAAAATGTTGCTTGAGGAAGCCCTCACGCAATAGAGGAACGAGATGATGGATAGTTTCGTGCAAATCCTTCGGCGGATACCAACAGGCAACGCATCTTCCTCGAGCGGAGGCGTCACCCCCTTCAAGGTACAAATCAACTTCGATATTTCTATATTTGAAGGTCAGATAGACGTAGATGTTGTAGACAAGTGGTTGAATCTACTAGAAGGGTATTTTTCTATCCATAACTTTTCAAATAGAGAAAATATTACTTTTACGCTCCTCAAAGGCATTCCCTATGTCAAAGATTGGTGGGAAAGTTTCTGTGAGCAAAAGGAAATAGAGGAAACCTCATTATTTACAGTCATGGCCACCTGGGAATCTTTTAAAGATGCTATTAAGGAACAATACTACCTTGATAGAAGTTATGATGACTTGTATACCAAATGGACCACACTGTGGTAAGAAAGAGACCAAGCAGTGCTAGAGTTCACAAATATATTCCATACCTTGCGCACCAAGTTGGGTATCAAATATTCAGAGTGACATCTAGTGCTAAAGTATCGTGGTGCTCTGCATAGATACATCCAAACCAAAATGGAATTTCTAGACATCTTGTCCTTAGGTGCAGCCTACCGATATGCCATCAAAATCAAGAGGAAGCTCAAACAAAAGACGCGACAATTTGGGCATGGGAACCCGTCATAGAAAAACCCAGCAAAGGCTGGCCCCAACCCATAGAATAAAGGACAGAGAAAATATGGACAGTATTAGGACAACCAGTCCAAGCCTCAAGAAAAGAAGGACATCGAAAAGATAAAGAAAGATACTAGGAAGTGGTGTGACTTCCATAAGATCCCTTGGCATAGCATTGTTGATTGTTGCTCAAAGCAGTCGCTGGTGGCCGAAGCAAAAGCTTCTAAATCAAATGCGGGTTCTAACTCTGATTCAGAACCAGAAAGGAGAAGATGGAACATTGAAGGGAACCTAGTGCCACCGTTGCTACCACCAAGCTTTATCCTAGTGAGCTAGACAAGGCAGAAGAAGGAGAGCGCATCTTCCATTCACAGATGTGGATAAAAGACACCCTGGTGCACTTCATCATTGATAGCGATAGCCATAATAACCTCATCTCAGCAGAGGTCATCAAGCGGTTGGCCCTATCGACAATGCTGCACCCACAACCCTACACCATTGGATGGCTCCACCAAGGAAGTGATCTTCGCGTTAGCCAACAGTTTCAACTGTCGTACGACATCAAGCCCTTCAAAGACAAGGTATTGTGTGATGTTTCTCCTCTCGAGGTTTGTAATGTTCTTTTGGGCCAACCTTATTTATGGAAACGTCATGTTGTATATGAGTCTAGGCCTCGTAGTGTTATTATTACTTTGAATAGGAAACTGTACAGGATACCCGAGGCAGTCCCTCCTAGTGTTATTTCCTTGATCTCTTCCAAGAAATGTAGGAAGGTCATCTCTAAGACCAGGAAATTTTTCTTCTTCGTGATTCGCTCTCAGAGTGAGCGAAAGATCGCAACCACATCCAGGGCCTATTTGGCCGATCTCTCCACACAAGAGAAGCAAGTGGATAAGTTCGTGGAAGAATACACATATATATTCTCCTCTCCTATTGGGGTACCTGTGCACTGCCAGGACAAGCATCCCATTGATTTGAACCCAGGTGCACCACTACCCAATGGGCTAGTCTACCGCTGCTCTCTGTTAAAAAATGAGGAGATTAAGAGGCAGATCCAAGAACTGCTCCATAATGGCCACATCTGTCCCATTTCATCACCTTGTGGGAGCCAAATCGTGTTGGTGTAGAAGAAAGATGGGACCTGGAAACTCTGCATTGATTACCGGGCCCTGAATAAAATCACAGTCCGAAACGGGTACTCAATTCCCCAAATCGACGACCTCCTTGATCAGCTCATGGGGGCCAAATACTTCAGTAAGATTGATTTGAAGTCTGGCTACCAAAAAGTCCCAATAGAACAGACAGATGTATGGAAGACTTCCTTCAAGTCAAAAGAAGGTCTTTTGAATGGCTTGTCATTCCCTTTGGTTTGACAAATGCTCCAACAACTTTTATGAGAATGAGGGACGATGTCCTATGAAATTTCACCAATACTCTTGTAGTGGTATATCTTGATGACATCCTCATCTACAAAAAGACTTGGGTGGAACACTTGCAACATATTTAGTAGGTTATGCACACCCTACGACAACACAAACTATATGCAAACTTGGAAAAATGCTCCTTTGGCATGGACAGGGCCCATTAATTAGGCTATATCATTGATAAACATGGTGTGCATGTGGATCCAACCAATATCCAGGTCATCTGTGACTAGCTATCCCCAACCACACTCACTGAACTTCGAAGCTTCTTGGGCCTCGCCAATTTCTATCGCAGGTTTGTGCTGGGATTCTCTCATATCGCATGGGCCCTCAACCAAGTAACCAGGGGTGGCAGCAAGGAAAAAATTGTGTGGGGCTTGTCCCAAAAACAATCCTTTGATGAATTGAAGAAGCATTTGTTCTCATCCCCAGTACTTTCATTACTGAACCTACAACATCCCTTTGAGATCGAGACAGATGCTTCAGACTATGTTGTGGGAGCCGTTCTCACTCAACACGGCCACCCTATGGCATATCATAGTGAGACACTATCGGCTATTGTTCATAAGTACCCTACTTATGACAAATAAATGTACTCCATTGTGAAAGCATGTCGCCAATGGAGACATTACATTCTTGGGAAGGAGAGAGTCTTCCACATTGATCAAAAGCCACTAAAGTTTATGCAACCCAAGGAAAATTGTAGAATGACCACCATCAGAAGTGGTCAACATAATTACAACAGTTACACCTCAATACAAAGTATAAAACATGAATTACCAATCGAGTTGTTGACTTCCTCATCTGACCTCTAGTCGCGGCACTCACCACAGTGCTAGACTCTTGTGGCCACGAGACCTCTGAATGGCCCCACCTCTATGATACAGACCCCGAATTATCCACCACATGCCAACTTTTGGGTGCTAACTCAGTGGTCACTAATTTCCATCTTCAATATGGGTTGTTGTGTCATATGGGCCATCTCTGCGTTCCATCAAGAGAGTGTGCAAAGCTGATTTGGGAAGATCACTATAGTCGTGTGGCAGGACACTTTGGCGTCAAAAAGACAGTAGTAGTGTTGCAGAAACATTTCTACTAGTCGAAACTTCGACAGGATGTCGACAAGTATATCAAGTCCTTCACCGCTTGTGTTATTGCCAAACCGACCACTGAGAAACAGGGCATGTACACCCCTCTGCCTAATCCTAACAAGCCATGGGAATCCATCTCAAGGGACTACATGTCAGGCCTCCCATCCACCAAGAGGGAAATGTCTGTTTTTTTGTGGTTGTTGATTGCTTTTCCAAGATGGCGATTCTAGCTGTCTACAAGAAGAACATCACAACATAAGCCACTTCCAAGATCTTCTTTGAATGAGTATGGGTACATTTTGGGATCCCACAAATCATTATATCATACTATGACAGTCGATTCCTCAGCTCATTCTAGTCCAGCCTTTAGTCACTGTTGGATACCAAGCTCACCAAATCTATTGCCTTCCACCCCCAGATAGATGGCCAAAATGAGGTCGTCAATCGGATGGTCGTACATATCTTGCGCATGTACAAATAGAAACATCCCCACACATGGGATGAGAGTCTTCCCTATGTCTACCATAGCTACAACCAAGCCCTTCATAGATCAACTAGACAGAACCCCTTTCAGGTGGGATTCGAATTCCAACCATTGGGCCCCATGGATTTTTCACTACCCCTGGAAACCACCTTGATTGAATCCTCCCTTGATCCACCAGAAGCTAAAAAAAACACCTGGTTCATTGAGTGGATCTAGCACATCCTCCAATAGGTTGAGGATATTCTATAGAATTCTAATGCCAAGTACAAGCAGCGCCATGATCAACATCGAGTGCCACATAAGTTTTAGGTGGGCAACAAAGTTTGGTTGCATTTGCAGAAAGAACACCTTATAGAGCCCCATCATAATCTTCTCCCACTCTATTATGGGATGTACACCATCACCAAGGTTGTGGGTGACAATTATTTTGAGCTCAACATTCCCTTCTTCCTTGGTTTGCATATTTCCCACCATGGTGTCTCTCCTTCGACCATATTTCCCACCATTATTGGACACCTCAGAGATAGAAGAGAAGTTGACATGAACAAAGCTCCACTTTGACTTCATGCAATAGGAATCCAATGATCATATTGTGGACAGACAGACCAAGGTCACTTGACAACAAAGGATCCATCTTTATCAAGTCGTCAAAGAAGGGAAGCTCCTGCCCCAAGGCAAGTGGCTCACACAGCGCCAAATTCAACAGAAATTTCCTCATTTAATGGGGGAACTCAACGTAATGGATACCATTTATTCCTAAGGAGGGAGGATTTATCCAGGTGGATATCGGTGTTCACCCACCTATTCCACTGGCTTGACAAATAGTATTCCATCTTGGTAGTTTTTCGATAGTTTTTCGGGTTCCAAAATTTCGGGGATGTTTTGAGGCCCTAAACGACATTTTTTGGGGATTTGGGGCCTAGGTTACTGCTAGAGGCATTGACTTGGGCTAGTGGAAATTTTTTCTTCTCGGTTAGACCTTTCCAACGGTCTATCATGTGCCTAAAACGAAGATCGTATGCAAAAGTTACAACCACGGGAAGTTGATGTAATAACTTACCCAAACTAGGCCCACATGACATTTGACGCTTCATCTCCTAGGGTTAGTTTTTTGGATGTCTAGGGTTTTTGACATTCCTATTTATTGTAAAATGCCTTCAGACCCTCATTGTAACCATATTCTTGTGAATGAGCATAGTCATCACATCTCTTCTGAGAGATAAGTTGTCACCATTCCAACAAGCTTGTTTTCCACTACATTTTACAATTTCATCTTATTTCCCTATTGAATAGAAAACTAATTTTATTGTATCTTTGTTATTTTGTGTTAAGAATCTTTTAATAACATTTATTCATTTCATTCTTCTCATAAAATCCAGATCAGTGGTATCAGAGCGGTCTGCCCCTTGTCATCTTAATGCATGTCCCCAACAAGGTCAGGGTACAAAGAATTGGGTGTCAAGATTGTTTCTCTTGAGGAAAAAAGCTCTCACACACCCAAGCAACCTCTCATGGCAGGAGAAAATAAATATGACGGGATAGGATATCCATTCAAAAATTTTCTTGAGGAATCCCTCATGCAATAGAGGAATGAGATTATGGATAGTTTCGCGCAAATCCTTCGGCAACTACCAACAGGTGACACATCTTCCTCGAGCGGAGGCACCGCCCCCTTCAAGGTAAAAATCAATTTTGATATTACTATATTTCAAGGTCAGATAGAGGCAGATGTTGTAGACAAGTGGTTGAATCTACTAGAAGGTTATTTTTCTGTCCATAATTGTTCGAATAGAGAAAATATTACTTCTGCGCTCCTCAAAGTCATTCCCCATGTCAAAGATTGGTGGGAAACTTTCTATGAGAAAAAGGAAACAAAGGAACACTCATTATTTACAGTCATGACCACATGGGAATCCTTCAGGGATGCTACTAAGGAACAATACTATATTGTCAGAAGTTATGACAACTTGTATATCATATGGACCACACTGCGACAAGAAAGAGACCAAGCACTGCCAAAGTTCACAAATATCTTCCATACCTTATGCACAAAGTTGGGTATCAAAGATTCAGAGTGACATCTAGTTCTCAAGTATCGCGGTGCTCTACATAGATACATCCAAGATGAAATGGAATTTATATACATCTAATCCTTGGGCATGGCCTACCAACATGCTTTCAAAATCGAGCAGAAGCTCAAACAAAAGACATAAAAATTTGGGCCTGGGAATCCCCTAGAGAAAAAGATAGGAAAGGGCGGCCCCAACCCACAGAACAAAGGATAGAGAAAATATGGATAGTATCAAGACAAGCAGTCCAAGCCATAAGAAAAGAAGGACACTGGAAAGACAAAGAAATTTATTGGGAAGTGGTGCAAGGAACCCCACTTCACTTCATCGTTGATAGCGGTAGCCAGAAGAAACTCATCTCAATAGAGGTCGTCAAGCGGTTGGCCCTTCTGAAAAATCCACACACACAACCCTACAACATTGGATGGCTTCACCAAGGAAGCGATCTTTGTGTCATCCAACAGTATCGACTATTGTACAACATAAATCCCTTCAAAGATGAGGTATCGTGTGATGTTGCGCCTCTCGAAGTTTGTAATGTTATTTTGGGCCAAACTTATTTATGGAAACATCATGTTGTATATGATTCTAGGCCTCGTACTGTTATTACTACTTTAAATAGGAAATTGTACAGGATACCTAAGGTAGTCCCTCCTAGTGCTATTTCCTTGATATCTACCAAGAAATGTAGGAAGGTCATCTCTCAAACCGAGAAATTTGTCTTCTTCGTGATTCTCTCTTAGAGTGAGAGAAAGATCGTAGCCACATCCAAGGCCTCCGTGGCCAATCTCTCCACACAACAAAATCAAGTGGATAAGGTCGTGGAAGAGTACTCAGATATCTTCTCCTCTCCAACTGGGGTACATCTGCACTGCCAGGTCAAGCATCCCATTGATTTGACCCCAGGCGCACCGCAACCCAATGGGCCAATCTACCATTTTTTTATGTTAGAAAATGAGGAGATCAAGAGGTAGATCTAAGAACTAATACACAAGGGGAACATCTATCCCAACTCATCGCCTTGTGGGAGCAAAATCATGCTGGTGCAGAAGAAAGATGGGACCTGGAGACTCTGCATTGATTATCGTGACCTGAATAAAATCACAGTCTGAAACTGGTGCCTGATTCCCCGAATTGACAACCTCCTTAATCAGATCACATGGGACAAATACTTCAGTAAGATTGATCTAAAGTCTGGTTACCACCAGGTCCCAATAGAATAGACATATGTATGGAAGACTGCCTTTAAGTCAAAAGAATTTATTTTTGAATGCATGGTCATGCCCTTTGGTTTGACAAATTCTCCAACAAATTTTATGAGGATGATGGACAATATCCTATGACCTTTCACCAATAATTTTGTAGTGGTGTTTTTGGATGACATCCTCATCTACAACAAGACTTGGGCAGGACATTTGTATCATATTCAGCAGGTTCTTCACACCCTGCGGCAGCACAAACTACATGAAAACTTGGAAAAATTCTCCTTCGGAATGGACAGGGTCCATTACTTAGGCTACATCATTGATAAGAATGGTGTGCATGTGGATCTAGCCAAGATCCAGGTCATCCGTGACTGGCCAGCCCCAACCACACTCACTGAACTTTGAAGCTTCTTGGGCCTCACTAATTTCTATCGTAGGTTCAGTCTGGGATTCTCTCATATCGTATGGGCCCTCAGCCAAGTAACCAGGGGTGGAAGTAAGGAAAAATGTATATGGGACCAGTCCCAACAAGAAGCCTTCGATGACCTGAGGAATATTTTATGCTCATCCCTGGTAATTTCATTACCAGACCTACAACATCCATTTGAGATTGAGACAGATGCTTTAGACTATGTTGTGGGCATCGTTCTCACTCAACACGGCCACCCTGTGGCATATCATAGTCAGACACTATCAGATATCGTCCGTAAGTACCCTACTTATGAAAAGTAAATGTACTCCATTGTGCAAGCTTGCCACCAGTGGAGACATTACATTCTTGGGAAGGAGACAATCATCCACATTGATCACAAGCCACTACAGTTCATGCAGACCCAAGGAAAATTGTAGAATGACCGCCATCAGAAGTGGTCAACATACTTACAATAGTTCCACCTCAACATCAAGTATAAAATAGGAAATACCAACTGAGTTGTTGACTACCTCAACCAACCTCCAGTCGTGACACTCACTATGGTGCTAGACTCTTGTGGCCACGAGACCTCCAAATGGCCCCACCTCTATGAGACAAACCCTGACTTCTCGACCACCTACCAACTGTTGGGCGCCAACTCAGTGGTCAGTAATTTCCATATTCAAGATGGGTTGTTGTGTCATCTAGGCCATCTCTGTGTCCCATAAAGCGAGCATGCAAAGTTGATTTGGGAAGCTCACTATAGTCGGGTGGCAGGACACTTTGGCATCGAAAAGACAATGGTAGTGCTGCAAAAACATTTCTACTGGACGAAACTTCTATAGGATGTCAGCAAGTATATCAAGTCCTACACCATATGCATTATTACCAAACCAACCACTCAGAAACAAGGCCTGTACACCCCTCTTCCTATTCCTAATAGGCCATGGGAATCCATCTCAATGGACTACATGTCGGGCCTCCTATCCACAAGAGGGGAAATGACTATTTTTTCGTGGTTGTTGATTGATTTTCCAAGATGGTGAATCTAGCCACTAGCAAGAATAACATGATAACAAACGCCA
The DNA here is from genome assembly GCA_009831015.1 of Picea engelmannii. Classification (NCBI taxonomy): domain Eukaryota; kingdom Viridiplantae; phylum Streptophyta; class Pinopsida; order Pinales; family Pinaceae; genus Picea; species Picea engelmannii. The sequence goes on along the minus strand of ML796790.1, from coordinate 30,016 downwards.
CTGCCAATATATTCTTTGAACGAGTATGGGTACATTTTGGGATCACACAAACCATTATCTTAGACTGTGATAGTCGGTTCCTCAGCTCATTCTAGTCGATCCTCTGGTCATTCTTGGATATCAAGCTCACCAAATATACTAACTTCCACCCCCAGATAGATGGCCAAACTGAGGTCGTCAATCGGATGGTCGTACATATCCTGTGCATGTACAATTAAAAACACCCTCACACATGGGATGAGAGTCTTCCCTATGTCCACCATAGCTACAACCAAGCCCTGCATAGCTCAACTAGCCACAACCCCTTTAGGTGGGGTTGGGATTCCAACCATTGGGCCCCATGGATGTTTCACTACCCCTGGCGACCACTTTGGTCGAATCGTCCCCTTCTCCACCAGAAGCTGACAAAGCCACCCGGTTCATTGAGCGGATCTAGTGCATTCGCTAACAGGTTCAGGATTTTCTACAGAAGTCTAATGCCAAGTACAAGAATCTCCATGATCAACATCGAGTGCCACATAAGTTTTAGGTGGGTGACAAAGTTTGGTTGAATTTGCAGAAAGAATGCCTTACAAGGCCCCATCTAAAGATTCATCGACTCCGTTATGGGTCGTACACCATCACCAAGGTTGTGGGTGACAATGATTTTGAGCTCAACATTCCCCCCTTCCTTGGTATTCATCTAGTTTTCAACGTGGCTCTCGTTTGGCCATATTTCCCACCATTATTGGACACCTCAGAGATAGAAGAGCAGTTGAAATGAACATAGCTCCACCCTGACTGCATGCAACATGCATCCAATGATCAAATTATGTACACATAGATCAAGGTCACTCGACATCAAAGGATCCAACTTTATCGATTCATCAAAGTAGGGCAGCTCCTGCCCCAAGGCAAGTGGCTTACCCGCAGCCAAATTAAACAAAAATTTCCTCATATGACGGGGTAAATCAACACAATGGAGACCATTTCTTCATAAGGAGGGAGGATTGATCCAGGTGGATATTGGTGGCCACCAACATATTCCATTGGCTCGAAAAATAGTTGTTGTGTCTTTTTATCACTCCAATGAGAAAAAGAAGGGCACTTGCAGGTCTAGTTTGGCCTGCTAGACAAGACAGAGGTTAGTGTATGAATCAAATGACTCAATCACGTGAAATAAACAAACAACTAAGATAACAACAACTAAAGAAACAAAACTAAAATGCATAATGAAATTAAAACCAAAATCAATCAAACAATTAACCAATATTCATGCCACCAATGGATAAATTATATTAGTGGAAAAACACCAAAGAAAAAGGGGGACTTATGGATCCCCTCTTCCTCCAAAGGAGGGTTCTTGAGTTCCCTATGTGAGAGCTCTTGTTGAGACCCAAAATTGACATCCCCATTACCCTATTATAGTCCTCATCTATACCTTTTGGCTTACCTAAGCTTGGGTGAATGACAAGAATGCTACCATTAGCTAGTGATAGGGTCATAAGGTAAAGTATGGTTAATTCATGCATTTTGTGGTTTATTGAGCTAGGGAATTAAATATTTCATGTACTAATGCTTCAATTTTCCATGTATAATCTTTGACCTCTAGATAAATCCATCCTTCCTGTACCAGCTCAGCTATCTGGTACTTGTGCACCAAGATCGCCACTGTCTGAATCCGGTACCAAACGCATCTGGTACTAAATCTCATATGTTGCGATCCAGTACCAATGGTCATGGACTGTCATGATCCGGTACCACCATTTGCGCACTGTTGTGATCCGATACCATCTACCTGTCACGATCCAGTACCAATATAGAGAGCCGAATGTACCAAGTTTAGCTCCAGATCGCCCAAGACAATTGATGGATGTTTATTTTCTTTAGCAATGCTATGTTAGAATAGTTTGTTGATTTCCTCATCCTCATGCACTTCGTGTCATGAGGATGAAGATAAAAGATGTAACCAAATAATTAAATTTAAACATTTGACTGATTTGCAAATCACTTCACCTCCTTGTGTTTCACGACTAAGACTGTTTAAATAGTCGTGGAAAGGATGGTGGAAGAGGAGAGTTAGCATATTACCAACATGTGAAGCAACATGTGATATTGCAGAACATATTCTGAGTGAAGACTAATAGAAGAACATCATTTATCTCCATGTCTTGATTGTCTATGATTGAATATGAGTTGAGTTGTTAACAAAAGTTTGATTTTATGTTTTGAGATTTGAGTGAGAATAATGTGTGGGTTGAAAACAAGCTTACTGTAGACTCCAGTAGCTGACCTGTTGAAACAGCAAGGGACCACCGCCCAACAAAGGTCAACATCTTCGTAGATTAGCATTAGCATTTGTTTTCAATAGTGTAAATGTTAAAATTAGCTTAAGCTTTAACTCTGTTAGATGATAGCACTACAGCTTAGACTAGGATTCCCATTATATAATTGCTTAGAGATCTTTACTCACCTTGTTTTTGCATATGCTCTGTTTTTATGAATTTGATTTTTAGACATGAATGTTGGCAGCAGTAGTCAGACATATTTGAAGGAGAACTAGTGAAGTTCACAACAACACATTGTGAACCACAGCATACTCAGTATATTGACTATTGAACTACCCATGCTATGTCTTGATGATTGATGTGTGATTTCCCTTTCAGAAGTGTGGATTGCATAGTTAGTTTTCTAGGTCAGATAGCATAGTTGATCTGTCAAACCAATTCGATCTCATACTTGCATGTGCCATAATGGAGTAGATAGCCTCTCTGTGAAAGACAACCAAAGTGCATTGCAGTTTTCTATTTTGATTTGTTTCCATCATGCATAATCTAGCTTAGTTCTATACTCGTGACATTAGAAATTACCTTTCTTACCGGTGTCTTGTAAATCTGTTGATTATGAATCCCAGATTGATAATTAATGAGTGCATTATACTAAACATATAAGCGGCACAATAGCTCTTCTTACAAATTGAAAACTAGAAAGTAAATGGTGAAGAAATCCAAGCTTATTCCCTCAAGAGGTGAAGTGAATAGATTAATGAGATGATGCTAGCATGCTCCAATAAGGAAAGAGGTTCCTTGTAGGAGAATATAGGAAGCATAAAAATACAATGAGATTCTTGAATTCATAGTGCACCCATGGCCTCTTTTTATATAAAATATTTGAGGCATTATCCAACTGGTCTTTAGTGTGAACAAGGGGCCCTTTAGGGCACCCTTAGGTATTTGACTAGCCCCCCACTTGGATTCAACTCAGATTTGAGGGTCAAATTGACTTGGGAGATGAACCAGAAGTGGATGAGGGTCGAAAAGAACCATAAATGCATCCCTCATAGGAGTGCATGGATTTTATCATACACAGTCGCGCATCAGGCACATGTACGATTTTTTGGCTTCTTTGGCCTGCACACGTGTGCACGCTTCCTGTAGTGTTTCTGCACATGTCAATTTTATAACCAGTTGTATGTTTTTTATGCCCTTTGGAAATGTATTTTTGGGGCTATGAATGAACTAATAGGTGTTTGGAGATGTTGGATTCCTATGACCATTTGCGGATGAAATTTTAGTGATAATAGATGCCCCCTGATGTGTGAAGTTAGGAGCATACATATAGTCAAAATACATCAATGTTTCTTCTACTGAGAGTACCATTTATAAGAAAGAGTGTTGAGAGGAACTGCAAGAGAGACCCTTCGGAGGGAGAGGGGAACCTGTGGGACCCAAACCTTTCTCTAGGTAGGGAAAATAAAAGTTGTATACAAACGAGGTGGGCATTCCTCATGCTCGTGTCATGTAACTCAAAAATGTATGATGGTAACTGAAGATGTATGCTAAGGTAGATAAATGAAGTGCCCTTCGGAGTGGTTTGATAATGAAGGGCCCTTCTTGTGACTATGGACAAGAATCCTCTGATGGAAAAAGGGTTTAAGAGACTAACCCGCTAGGATACTGAACAGGTCTGCTGGCAATGGGTACCGGTCTGTGGTATGACTAGGCAAACCCATCAAGGTACTGAACATGCCTGTTGGCAATGGGGAATTCTACCTGGGGAAGGCACCTCTCACTAATTATCACAACTACCCCACCAGAGTACTAAACATACTTCCTGGCAGTGGGTTCTGGTTCAGAAATGTCTCATCTATACTTGTCTGATTGAAAAATTCACTTGTGTCATCCAAAACAAAAAGAGAAAAGGTCACTATTGGCTTTCATGAGATACAAACTCCAGATTAATCAGCAACATAATTACTTCAAGCAAATTTCCATTTGAGAATCACCCTAAGTCAACTTACTGGTTTGACATCTAAAGCCTATATTACCTAAGAAGGAAACTTCTTAAGAGTGGAGCCCTAACTAGGGAGTCTAATATACTTATACTGTGAAATTTATCTATAACATACAATGATTGTAAATCTCTGAAGCAAGTTAGGTGGGATCTATTCTTCTGGCAAACATATAAATAGTCCCTGTTTCACTGCTGAATGCTACCTTTGTCAATAATCCATCAAAAGAAGGCCAATTTCACTTTTTAGGTATTAGATCATATCCTAGATGATAAATGTACTTCTGGAATTTGATTGGTTTCTTTTACTCTTATCATCTTTTCTCCATTATGATATAAAATGTTGAATCTTCTTGCATACATATATACAACATTTACGGCATGGGGGAAGGTCAAAGAGCCCCATCAGAACTCTTTTTCAGACTCATGTGACCACCCTGCAGAACCAAATAAAAAAGAAGATAAGCATAGAATAAAATAAGTACAGGATATTCCCATACCAATTTTTCAAGAAACTTCAGTCTAAAAGGATGAATTCTGACAATTTACAAGCAGTCCAACATGCTGTGGGTATTGATCATACAAAGGTAAAAGCAAAGGTAACATGGTATTTATTTTCCTATGCTCATAAAACTACAACAAGTATGAAAATATATACTAGATCTTATGACCTTAGTATTAAAACCATGCACCTATCCCTCATACCCATATTCCTAAACTTAATCAATCCTCTCATAGTGCTCGAACATGGTTAAGGGAAAAATCACATCAAAATATGAAGCATGTCTAGTAATGATAAGCCACAAATATATTTCATCCTTAAGCAATTCACAAATCTATCTTATGTCATGAACCATGATCCAAAATCAAATTCACCACCCGAAATTCCAATCACCTATCCCAAAATGATGCTTTGACACCCAACGTCTTGTCCTCGTCATTACAGTAATGGGTAGAAATGAAATGGCTTATCTGGGTGGTGAAGCCATCTAGATAAACCTCACTTGGTCATAAATTTTCCTTGCGGCATCCTTACTTAAACTTACCATTCGCATTATCAACACCATCACCATATTCCCCTTGTCATGAGCTTTCTCCAGTCCCGAGCCTACTCCTCTCCGGTACTAAACCCTTACCCTCATCAATTGACTAAACCCTTGTGCTACAGCCTGATCCTTTTCTCACAACTTATAACGATGGTCGTTAGTAGACACGAACCTGTCTTCCAAATTTATAGAGAAATCAATTAGTTCCAATTATGTCAAGAAAAATATGCTATATCGAGATGAATGCCATTTCTAGAAAAAATCACATGCTGGCACGAGAAGATATCTCATGAGTTTATTCATGGTTACGATGGAGAGATCGCACATATAGGCAATCTACAACTGACAATCAATGAAGCAACCTTAAGGGAGGTCATGAGATTACCTAATAGAGGAGCCAAATACTTCAAAGGTGTAGGAATCAACAAGGAAATGTGCCAACTATTCTTGAAAGAAGACCATCAACACCCTGACTGGAAAAAGGGGATCCCTAGGAACTATATCAAGGAAGAGTATCATCCAATAATTACTAGTCTTCAACGATTTGTCACTTGTGAGGGAAGGTATGTTGT
>ML796789.1:349038-359358 GCA_009831015.1 Picea engelmannii | reverse complement strand
AAGGAATAATGAATCATGAAATAGAGCATCAACCATTTGTACCATATACCATACCATCAACCATATGCATATCTATATGATATCATCAATGAAGTATCTCAAAGAACCAATGTATGTCCCTCATGCATATGCCACCTTACAACATGAATATTCCTCAACCATGTATAATCAATTCAAAGATATGAACTATAATAACAATGTCATATGATGAACTAGATATAAGAGTGCTCCTCACTCATCCAAACAACCAAGATATACCATATCGAAATACCAAACCAACCATACCAAGTATGCCTCAAACATACACCATATCATGACCAGGAGTAACCATCAAAACAAGTATATAATCATATCAATACCTCTATATTTTATCTGAAACTCTAAGATGATGTAACATACCCGACCACCCATGGGTTGGGCGCACTAACTACAAGTCCACTTATGGACTAATTTGACCCTTGATATGACTTTAATTAACAAGGATGCATGAAATATTCACATGTATTGATCAAGATTCATGCTAAACATAAAATAAATGAACCATATGACACACACAACAATAACCAACAAGCATGCATATTATAGATGTGAAATTCATAAATAATTAAATACATGACGAGAATAAAGATACACAGGTAAATAACCATAACAGAGAGCACCTATATTTTCTAAAACAAGACACCAATTGCATACAAACCAAGGACGTTCCACCCAACCATAGACATTGTTGTTCCAAGTCTCAATAGTAATGTCACCCCCGAGCTAGGGCTATGAATCCACAAGGACAGTTCCAAAGTGTCACTCGGTTTCCAAAACTAGTCAACACTCAAGCTCTCACAGGCTTCCCAACACCCACAACAATCTAGGTACACCATATCTCTTCTACCTAGCTTACACAACCCAAGAGAATGGACCCTCTTCTCTTCCATGCAGTCCCTCAGGTTTTCCATCTTCTTCTAGGGCTCCAGTGTAGCTAGTCTAAAATCTCCATGTTGGGACTCTCATGACTCACAATTATGGAAAAAATTGAGCAAAGACCAAATCATATCAGACATGCAGGTCTTGATTCATGGCTAGAAAATACTAGCAATCTCTACTACCAACAATACCATGGCTTCCCTTCTACGGTTCTTTTTTCTTTCCCAAGCTAAGACACAAATGAGGAAAGAAGAGGGGGTGGTGCAATGAACCAAAAATGAGAGTGAATGAAATTCATGAATGAAATGGTATCTTGAACAATGTGTGAGTGAGTGAATGGGAGGAGAAAAATAACCAACAAAAGAACTAGAATGAGAACAGGAGCAAGAACCCCCCAAACATACCCAAGACAGGTTTATGTAATTATTGGAATTAAGGAACCACTTGGTCTCCCCCCCCCCAAGAAGCTTGTGTAACTATTATTATCCATTAAAACAATAATGGGTAATTAAAATATAAAAATAAGTACCTATCCCCTCAAGCCCCCTCTCTTGTGGAATCATGCCCCCCTATAGCTATTGTCCTTGTCTATCTAGCAACCAACAATGTGTTTTATATTAATAATGATAAGAACATTACATTTCCTAGGCACATTGGCATCATAATAATTGTTTAGGAACTCTAGCCTTTCATAACTTAACAAAATAAAATATTTAATATGGGGCTCAAAACCCAGGGTGTTACATCCCCTCCCCCTTATTTTGGCACTATCCTTGGTGCTTATACAAAACATAGATCAAAATCTCAAAAATTATTCAAAACATTGTAGGTATTCAACCCACATCACATCTTCATGCTCTCAGGTAGCTTCTTCAGGACTGTAGCAGTTCCACTGGACTTTTACCATCTCTATAACTCTATTCTAGATCATTTTGACTTTTCTATCCAATATGCGCGTTGGATAGACCTAAAAGTATCCCTCTATATCTACATAAATCATATGCCAATCAATAACATGGTTAGGATCATGTACATATTTTTTTTAGCACATTCTAAAAATTATGCACATTCTAAAAATTATGCACATGAAATAAATTATGCACATTCATGGAAGCAAGAAATACAAGCATGTATGCAACTGGCCCTATTCTATTCAATATCTCAAATGGACCATAGAATTTGGTTTCTAGCTTTGTACAACTACCCAACTTCAAAGACCTATTCTTAGGCTTCACTTTTAAAAGCACATGCTCCCTCACTTTAATTATCTAGCTGTCATGTTCTTATCTGCATAAACTTTATGTCTATCTTGAGTTGCCTTTATTGTGCTTAATCTTAACCATCTAGTCTTCCATATCCTTGAGCAATTCTGGCCCAAGTACCACTTTGTCTGTTGGGTTGTCCCAACTCACTGGAGTATTTCATTTCATACCATACAAATCTTCAAATGGGATAATTTTCAATGAATATTGATACCCATTATTATAGGCAAACTCAACCAAGTGTAAGTAATATTCTCACTTAGATGGCTTATCCATCACATACATTATTAACATGTCTTCAATTACTCGGTTGACTCTTTCTATGTGTCCATCTGACTGTGAATGGTATGTTGTTATAAAGTTCATATTTGTACCAAATCCTTTAAATAATCCCCTCCAGAAATTCGAAGTAAACTTTGTGTCTCTATCCGAGATAATTTTCCTAGGTATCTCATGCAACCTAGCAATCTCTTTCATGTAAATTTCTGCAATATTAGTTGTTGTATGAGTTTTTTTTACAAGAAAAAAATGAGCATATTTTGTCAATTTATCAACCACTACCATGATCAAATCATGTTGTCTCATTTTCATGGGAAAATTTCTTATAAATTCAATGGTTACCACTTCCCATTTCTTCTCTGGAATTGGTAAGGGTTGTAGCAAACCTGCAGGGTGCCTATGCTCAACCTTCACTCTCTGACATTTCATACATCTGGCGATGTAATCAACAACATCATTTTTCATTCATGGCCAAAAGAATTGGATTCTCACTGTTGCAAATATTTTCTGGTAACTGGGATGTCCAACATATGGAACATTATGCATTTCTTTTAATACCAAATTCCGGAGTTCTCCAGAACTAGGAACATAAACTCTATTTTTATACATAAGTAATCCATCTTCCTTCATCTCATACTCTTTCATTTTCTATTGGACATCTTCTTGTTGTAATCTTTCCTTTACCTATAGGTAATGTTGATCTGTAACAACATCTAAAATTATTATCTTCAAGTCTGAATGATGCATACTGACAGTTGTAGTATGCATGAGATGAAGTCTTCTACTAAGTGCATTGAAAAGTTTATTTTCTTTTCTTTTGATATGATTTATTTCAAAGTCATATTCACTTAAAAATTCCAACCATCTTGTCTTCCTAGCATTCAAAGTTGGTTGTTCAAAAATATACTTCAGACTAGTGTGGTCTGTTCTTAATTCAAATCTGTTTCCCATGAGATAATGCCTCCACATATTCAATGTGTGAACAATGGAAACAAGCTCCAAGTCATGTGTGGCATAGTTCCTCTCATGTTATTTAATATTTTTGGACTCATAACCAATGACATGTCCATTTTGAGTGAGGAATCCACCAACCTTCCTTGCATGCATCTGTACATACCATAAAATTTTCATTTGGGTCAGTGATATTTAAAATAGGCGCACTAGTAAGTAATTCCTTCAATAAAATAAAGTTCTCTTCACACTCAGATGTCCATTCAAATTTAATTCCCTTCTTTTGCAGAGAAGTGATGGGATGAGAAATCTTAGAGAACCGTGTTATAAACCTTCTGTAGTAGCCAGCTAATCCCATAAAATATCTGACTTCTTAAACATTCATGGGTGTTGGCCATTCTCTAATGGATTCAATCTTCTCTGGGTCTACTGTTATACCTTGTTCTGAAATAATGTACCCCAAGTAATGGATCTGTTCTTGGTAAAAATAAAACTTACTCAACTTGGTGTACAATTGATGTTCCCTCGATGCATGCAATACCATTATTAGGTGATGTTCATGCTCTTCCACTGACTTATAATAGACAATTATGTCGTCCAGGAATACTATGAAAAAATTATCCAAGTAATTTCTAAATATTCCATTCATTAAGCACATAAAGACAATTGGTGCATTGGACAATCCAAATGGCACCACTACAAATTCATAATGCCCAGACTTGGTTCTAAAGGTTGTCTTATGGATGTATTCTTATTTGATTCTTACCTGATGGTACCCTAACCTCAAGTCTATCTTTGAAAATATCTTTGATCCTCTTAGCTGATCAAAGAGGTCATCAATTTTGGGTAGAGGATACTTGTTATTTATAGTAGACTTATTTAGCTGTCAAAAATCAATACACAGCCTTAAAGTTCCATTTTTATTTTTGGCAAAGAGTATTGGTGCTCCCCCAAGGTGAAACACTTAGACATATGTATCATTTCGTCAACAATTCTTCCAACTACATTTGTAACTCTTTTAACTCTTGTGTACTCATTCTGTAAGGCGTTTTTGACACCAGGTCATCCCCTGGCACTAAATCGATAGAGAACTCTATTTCCCTTTTTAGTGGAAACCCTGGCATTTCTTGGAATACATCTTCAAATTCTTGTAGTACCAATTAATCTTCAATGCTTGGCTCCTTTGTCTTTTCTGGCTCCTCCACATGGGTTGCATACAATTGGCATCCTTTTCTGAAACACCTCTTCAACTGTAAGACTGAAATATATCTTACAGAGATGGGTCTTGGAACACCTTGCATAGTGCTCGGTTTGCCTTCTTCATCAAGACATGTGAATGTCTTGTTATGACAATCTAGGACAACATGATGCTTGTCCAACCAATCCATTCCAATTAGAATATCATAAAACCTCAATGGTATGATATTTAGATCAACACTAGTATTCACACCATTAAGACTTATGGAACAACCTCTAACCATATCATGGATTCTCCTTTTGGTTCCAGTGGCTAGCCGAACCGAACTTGATTATCCAAGCTTACTTTTCTCCAAATTTAAACTATCCACTATTTTAGGATTAATGTAACAATGACTTGCTCCTGAATCAATTAAAATATAAACAAGTTGATTTATGATCTTACCTTCCACCTCGATCATATTGTATTGGTACTCTTCTTGTTGATCATCTAAGGATACATAAATCCTTCCCATGTATTTTATTGTTGTAGCCTCTTGGATATTGTGCATGGTCTTCACTATGTCCTTTCTATGTGGTAAATATTTGCACATGTGATGTTCCTTTCATCCCCAACATTGGATTGGTGGTCTTCCCCTTTTTCCCAAGGAGTCTTCTTTCCTGGATTAATCCTTAGCATACTGGTATTGATTATTTTTATTAGGCTCATTTATGTTGAAAGGAGGTTTGAATCCCTTCTTCCTCTAATCAGACTTCTCTTTCTTCTTATCCTTCCAATACTTTTGCATGGATTCTCTGTCTTGTCCTTTCTCATATAGGTATTTAGCCTTCTTGATGGTCTCAATCAAGGTCTTGGGTTCATCATACTAAGTATTTTCTTTATAAGGGAAAGGAAAAACACTTAAAAACCTTTTTATTTTCACCTTCTCATCTTTTATGAGCCCTACATACTTTAACAACCCCAATAACTTCTTCTCATACTCTGTCATGGTTGTGATTCCCAGCCTAAGTTCAAAGAACTCTTGCATTTTATTTTCATAGAAGTGGTCTGAGAGGTACTCCTGAAAATACTTTTTGAACTGCTTCCAAGTGATCATATTCTCATTGTTAAGCTCAACTTGCTTCAGTTGGTCCCACCACATTGCAGTTTTCCCATGCAAATGGTAGGTGGAAACTCTGGCTTCTAGGTTTGATGAATAGTTATGCAATTGAAAATATCTCATGATTCCAACCAACCATGCCTCAACATCATCTTCCCTTTCCCTTTCACCATCAAAGGATGTGTTGGGTATGTGTTATATTCTTTGCATGAGTAGTAGTGTCTGTGTTTCATTGGGCACGCAGGGGGGTTTGAGGGGGGGTGCAGGGGGGAGAAATCCCCCTATTCGTCGATTCGGGCGCAGCTCCTCTGAGAATTGTTTTTACCTCGGGAAACATGTCACATTTTTGCCTCGTTTTTCATGTTTTCTCGATTTTTGCGTCCATTGTTGGGTGAATTTTCGGCACATGGTTTTTGCCAATGATTCTCTATTTCCAATTAAGGAATTAGGGTTGTTGACTAATCCAGGTCATTGGGTTAGGGTTTTGGATGTCGTTGGCTCCTATATGTATAATTTATTGTAAACAATGTATCATTATGAATGAATATAGAATATGTTTGTTTTTTCGGTTTGGTTTTCTAGGGGAAAAATATTTATGTAATGTTTGTATTTTCCATTGTATATTTTCTGTTCTTTTACTGAAAATTTGTTTGTAGTAAATATTTTACAAGGTTAAAATCTTCATTTGGTATCTGAGATTTTTTTTCTTCAGGGGGATGCCTTTGTGGTCAAGGGTTTGGCTCGGGACTATGATAAGCCTTGTTACAGTGGGAGATCTGTGGTATTGGTTTTTCGGGTGAAAAGAAATGGCAGGCAATTCGAAATGGAGATCAAGAAGTTTAATGGGAAAAGTTTTGAGTTGTGGAAGCTCAAGATGGAAGATATTTTGGTGGTCAGATATTAGTGGATCGCGGTATATCCAGGTACTGCACCTATAGGAACTTCAGCAGATGACTGGAAAAACTTGGATAGGAAGGTGAAGAGCACAATTCGACTGTGTCTCTCAGATTCAGTATTATTGAATGTGTCAGAGGAATCTACAACCAAGGATTTATGGGATAACTTGGATAAGTTGTATTAGTCTAAGTCCCTAGTAAATACATTATTCTTTAGAAAGAAGTTGTATAATCTGAGGATGAGAGATGGAGACTCGATGGCAGAGAATTTGAACGCTTTCAATACTATGTAAGTCAATTAGTATATGTTGAGATTAAAACTTTAGATGAAGATAAATGTATTAGTTTACTTTGTTCTTTACCAGACTCATGGGATAGTCTGGTTGTGGCCATAGGTAGTAATACAACTACCTTGAAGTTTGATGAAGTAGTATCATCCTTGTTGTTGGAGGAGATGAGATGAAATAATATGGAAGGACAGAGAACATGCGCATTATTTGCAAGAGGACACTCCCAGGAAAGAAATAGATCTAAGTTTTCAAGTGGGATATATAAGTCTAAGGGTAGATCTAAATCTCCCAAAATTTTTGTAAAGGTATGTTAGAGATGTGGAAAAGAAGGGCACTATAAGAAGCAGTGTAGATCCAAAGTTGAGAAAAAGAAGAGATTTGAAGAATATCCTTCTATAGAAGAAAATACCTCCAAGGAAGAAGGAGGGGATGTGTACGTGGTTTCTTCAAGCACACATGCAAATCAAGAGGCATGGTTGGTTGACTTAGGTGCATCCTTTCATATGAATACCCACAGGGAGTGGTTCTGTGAATATGAAAGGTATGATGGGGGTAATGTTTTCCTAGGTAATGATTCAACAACCAAAATCATAGGATGAGGAAAAGTCAAGTTAAGGCTCATAGATGGAAGGATTAGAACACTTTATGGTGTTCTGCACATCCCAGGTTTGGACATAAATTTGATTTTTGTAAGAAAAATGGATGATGCAAGGGTAAAAACAACATTTGAAAAAGAAACCTCCAGGATGATTCGAGGAGAAATGGTGTTGTTGAAGGGAGTTCGGTTTGGAACTATGTATAATATTCAAGGAAGAACTATTAGTGATGGGTGTAATAGTTCCATTGTTCCTAATGTTGGTGTTGAAGAATAAATAACTCCTACAATCTCTGGAGAAAAGATTGTGTTGTGGCATCAAATATTGGGGCATATAAGAGAGAAGGGTCTTCAACTACTACACGGTAAAGGTATGGTTGAAGGTATTTCTAAATGCTCTCTGGATTTTGATTTATTTGAACATTGTGTATATGGGAAGTAGAATCGGGTAAGATTCTCCTCTAGTGCATCAAGGGAAAAAGAAATTTTACAGTTAGTTCACAGTGATGTTTTTGGACCTGCATCGGTCCCATCATTGGGAAAATATGTGTACTATGTCTCATTTATAAATGACTTCTTAAGGAATACTTAGATATATTTCCTCAGGAAGAAATCTGAAGTCTTTTACAAGTTTAAAGAGTTTAAGGCTCTTGTTAAGTTTCAAACAGAGAAAATAATTAAGGTGTTGAGGAAAAATAATGGCGGAGATTTATGTGGGAATGAATTTGAAGAATTATTTAAGAAGTATGGTATAACAAGGCATAAAAATACGCCATATACACCTCAGAAGAATGGAGTTGCAGAAAGGATGAACATGACGCTGATGGAAAAAGCAAGGTGCATGCTCAGTGGTGTCGGGTTAAGGAAAGAATTTTGGGCAGAGGCAGTGGGTACTACATGTTACATGGTCAACAGATCACCCTCATCAGCGTTGGATGAAAAGACTCCACAAGAGGTATGGATTGGTAAGAATCTAGAAAACTTCTCTCACACATCTCACGGTATTTAGTTGTGATGCATATGTTCATGTTCCAAAGGAAAATAGGAGTAAGCTAGATAAGAAAGATGAAAAGTGTATCTTTATTGGATATAAATATGGTCTCAAAGGTTATAATATTTGTAACCAAAAAACTAATAAGGTAGTGTATAGCCAAGATGTGGTATTTAGATAAATGAAGGATGTTATTAAACAGGAGGTCCTACCAAGTAAGGAAGAACCGGAGAAAATAGAGTTTGATTTAAAGGATGATGAATCAGACTCTGGAGAAGAACAAGAATCAAAAGAAGAAGATCCTCATACTCCATTATTGAGGAGATTGGTTCAAGAAAGAAGGCTACCAGAAAGGTATACTCCATCTAATTTTCATTCAAATTTTTCTTTGTCTATTACTGATGATGATCCTAGATCTGTCAGGGAGACAGTGGATTTAGAGGATGGAAATCTTTGGAAAAAGGCCATGGACGAATAAATGGAAGATTTGGATAATAATGAGGCTTGGGATCTAGTGGAGTTGTCAACTAGAATAAATCCCATTGGCAGCAAATGGGTATTTAAAAGGAAGTTGAATGCAGAAGGAAAAGTGGATAAATACAAAGCTCGGTTAGTAGAAAAGGGTTATTCCCAGGTTGAGGGAATTTATTTTGGTGAGATTTTTTCTCATGTTGCCAAGTTAACCTCTATAAGATTTTTGTTATCTGTTGTTGTTGCATTTGATTTTGAAGTAGAATAGATGGATGTGAAGACATCATTCCTACATGGGGATCTGGAAGAAGAAATTTATATGAAGCAACCTGAAGTTTATGTTGTGAAGGGAAAGAAGGAGTTGGTATCTGTATGGTTTAAGACAATCACCGAGGATGTGGTATCAAAAATTTGATACTTATATGTTGGGACTTGGATTCACAAGAAGCGAAGAAGATCATTGTGCATATTTTAAATTAATTGGTGATCATTTGATTTATTTGGTCTTGTATGTGGATGACATGTTGCTGATAGGAAACAACAAGGAGATTATCTAGGATGTGAAAACTCAGTTGTCCTCTAAATTTGACATGAAGGATCTCAGTGCTTCAAATTTCATTTTGGGAATGGAAATGAAAAGAAGTCAGAAAAAGAGGAAACTCTAGTTAAATCAGAGAAAATATATCAGACAATATTACAAAGGTTTAATATGTAGGAATCTAAACTGGTCAAGGTTCTTATTCATGTTGGTGTAAAGTTATCTGTGAATCAGTGTCCCGAGACACATGAAGAGGAGGAGGACATGTATCGTGTTCCATATGCGAGTGTAGTCGACAGTTTGATGTATGTAATGGTATGTACTAGATGGGACATTGCACATTCAGTGGGAGTTTTGAGCAGGTATATGTTAAAATGAGGGAAGGAGCATTGAACAATAGTAAAAAGGGTTTTCAGGTATTTGTGTGACACTGCTAGATATGGATTGTGCTACCAAGGAAGACTGGGATTGGACAGAGTGGTGGATATACATGGCTTTGTGGATGTAGACTGGGTTGGAGATATGGATCATAGGAGATCTATAAGTGGGTATGTATTTAACCTGTTTGGAGGAGCAATAAGTTGGATAAGAAAAAGACAGGTTGTAGTGGCACTTTCAACTATAGAAGTTGAATACATGGAAGCCACTCATGCAAGTACGGAAGAAGTATGGTTACGAATATTGTGTTTAGGTATTGGGTTGGTACAACAAGTTGTAAGGATAGATTGTGATAGTCAGAGTGCAATTTTTTTGGTGAGGAACCCCACTTATCATTCAAAGACAAAGCATATTGATATTCAATATCACTTTGTGAGAGACATGGTTGAAGAAA
>ML796789.1:329970-347673 GCA_009831015.1 Picea engelmannii | reverse complement strand
AACACTTCCATGCTATCCCTTGGGTCGATACAAGATTCAATGCTTCCTAGGTGCTTCCTTCAAACCACTTCCCTTGGTGACCATGGCTCGAAAACCGTGACATAATCCTTCCTTAGCGCTTTTCTTTATTCAAAATAAATAAAAAATAAAATAAAAAATCGGCCACTAGCCCCCTTTATCTCTTTAAAAAAAATCCGAGTACTAACCCTTTTTCCTTCAACTCTCAATCACATGTGACCATGGGCTGTGACCAAGCACTTAGTTGATGTGCACTTATCCAGAGCTTCAGGACTTCGAGGCCATGGAACTTCAGGCTTTGGGAGTTCTGCCAAATCCACACATCGATCCCTCTGAACGTCGAACTGGAGAACTCCTGGAGTTCTCATCAACAACCATGCACTAGGGGGGTACTATGTGGAAGAAAATAAGGAGCGAACGCATGGCCCTATTTGACGAGTGACATGTGTCATATCCTAACTGGCACGAATGATATTTGAAAAGAATGGAGCATGATGACACATGGAAATCATCGAGTGTATCCACGTCACCCTAGGTGATGTCAGTAGGCCACGTCACTCCGGTTCTTCGCGACTTCAGAAATTTGGTATTTCGGGACTTCGTAACTTTAGAACTTTGGGCTTCAAAGGTTTCTTCCACAACATTTTTCAAAACTCTCGAATGCCAAACTTTCAAATAGGTGCTCATCACTCTAGGTGACATCATCATGCCATGTCATTCCAACACTCCAGGACTTCGACACTTCAGGCTTCAGAAGATTCTACATCCACATACTTTATCACTCCCGAATGTTGAACTTACAAATAGTTGTTTCCCAGAGCTTCAGGCCTTTAGGGCTCTGGAACTTCAGAACTTTCTACGCCAAATCATGTCAAAAACACCTGAAGCCGAACTCCCAAACCGACTAATCTGTGGACATGTGTCTACAACTAAGGGACTATCTGGATTGGTTCCGGACTTCAGAACTTCGGGGAACTCTTCCTTCCAAACAACCACAACACATTTCCCCAGAGTGTCGAACTGTTGAACCACTCAGGGAATCCAGTGGTCCACCTTCACCTAAATGATATATGGTGTAGAACCTGTTGGATTACTGAGAGGGGAGGGTGAATCAGTAATAGCATAATTATAATCATTTTTCTCCAAATAAGCCAAGTGTTATATCAATGTAGAATTATTATCCAATAATGAGCAATAATAAATGAACAATCACACACATACGAAGTACACCAGTGTTTTACATGGAAACCTAAATTGGGAGAAAACCACAGAACATTTTTTCTTATATGTCTTGAAGAATTACATTCATTGGAAGTACCACCTTCCTTTGTTTTCTAGATGCAACTGGAAGGAGGCTCCAACCCCCTAGTTTCTCAGGCTATAACCTAAGGGAATCTCCAACTCCCCAATTCTCTAGCTACAACCAGAAGGAGGCTACAACCCCCTATGTTCTCCGGCTACAACCACCTGTCCTTGCCTCATCCAACCGCCCTAAAGTGGAAGTAGAATGATGGAACCACTGTCACACTATCACTATGAGATATATCATTGTAAACCTATACCAATAAACCTGAACCATGCATCGAACTGTACCTCAATGACGCAACCTTCCCCTCAGCGGACGGTCGCTTCACCAGGACCTTCTTCGTTTCACAGGCCCGAAGAGTCAACGCCCTTCTAACTCCTCTCGGGAGTCTTCGTCACGCACAGGATACTTCTCGGTGATCTTCTCTTCGCGTATCGGGAGATCGGGTCTCGCGATATCTCGAGGCTTTCAACATTGTCCTCATGCAATCAAACGTCGAAACCCCGATCCCCGAGGGTCAATGATCAATACTTCGGGAGATCGCCCCTCGCGATTTCGAGCCCTTGTATTTCGGAAACCCAAGTACCGAAGTGCCGATACCACGTGTTATACTCCACATAGCCCCCGTGGGACCTATTGCAACTCGGGACTTCGCTGTCTCCCCGTGCTTCCTTCGACTTCGAAAACGCCGAAGTGCCGAGTCCCGACTCCTCGGGGTCTCGTGCCACCTGTCCCTTCGATGATCTACGACCCCGATTAAATCGGGAAATCGCAACTCGCGATTTCGACGTGCATGCAATGCTCACACTCGCCAACCCCGATATGCCGATGCACGATGGCAAATGGATTCTACTTGTGCTTGAAGATTGTTTTCTTCCAGAAGTTCGAGTCGTTGGTTCTCTTCCTCTTGAGAACTCTTCCTGCTCCCGAGACTCGATTCTGTTCGCACTCCTCCTGGGTCTGTTCCCAAAATGCTTGCAAGGAACTATCTCTCCTGAACTTAATTCTCTCTGATCCCTTCAGAGACCTTCTCGAACACGCTCCCTGTGCTCGACCTTCAACCACTTCCAACAATGTTGAAGTCCTCCAGGTCCTGTGCGTCCACAGTCACAGTGAACACGGCCTTATCCTTCTCAGACTTGCTATTGAGACTTCAATCCGACCTGCACTTCACCTGCACGGCTCGAACAACCAAATTCACTCCGAGTTTAACGAGAATGAGAGTTTAACTGTAGAGCCTCCTCGACGCACTCTATGCGGAGGAATTCAACTGCACTCTATGCAGGAATCTCCTGGCTCAAACAAAGAAACAATTGAAGCTCATTCACTTCATTCCCTCAGATTTCGAACCTGATATGCAATCACATATGCAGCATATAAAAGATAAGCATAAAGAGAAGCAAGTATGCAACAGCATAACATTAACAACACACACAGTTCAAACATGGCCATGGAATTGAATCAAGAGCTTTCTTCTATTAATTCAATCTGTACATGGGGTTTCTTCACGAACTCTCTGCTTTGTTCTCTATTTCTCTCTCTCTAATGCTGAATAAAGCTCAGGATCATTGAATACAATGTACAAGGAGGGTTCCTATATTCGTTTTCCCTCCTGGAAATTGAAACTGTCTAATCTACAGCTAACCCTATCTACCAGCATTAAAACTATTTAATGTCTTCTTATCTACATTACAATACAAGTGCGCTTCATATGAATGTGTTCATTCAAACGACGACGCAACAATCTTCATCGTGATTCAAAAAGGTAGGCGCTGGTGCTGTCCAGCTGTCCTTCTCTTCCCTCCACGCTGGCTCGCTTTTCGGCGTCGTAGATGCTCCTACATCATATTCCTCGACTCAAAAATTTCATGGGCTCCTGTCCATGAGCTCCTGCACAGTCTGACCATGCTTCTGAATCACTGCTTCTATTTCCCAGCTGGCATCCTCTACTGGGTGATTTTTCCATTTCACTAGGTACTCATAATACTACTTCCTCCTGGTCTTCTTGCTAACTCGTTTATCCAGTATGCACTCCATCTCAGGCTTATGTGCAACTGGCAACTGCTTCTGCCACTGGACCACTGGTTCCTTGGTTCCAGTGTCTGCTGTATCAGTTTTGTATGGGTATAAATCCGAAATATTAAAAATCGGAGATATCCCGATGCCCTCTGGCAACTCAAGCTCGTATGCATTCTCCCCGAACTTCTTCGGGACTCTGCAAGGTCCAATTTTCTTCATCTTGAGCTTGTTGTATGTTCCTCTCGGGAACCTTTCTTTCCTTAAGTGTGCTAGAACCATGTCTCCAACTTCGAACTGAAGTTGTCTTTTCTTCTGATCGACCCTGCGCTTATACTCCTGGTTCGCCTTCATCAGTCTTTGCTTCGCCTGTGTGTGAAGTTCTTGCATTGCTTCAGCAAATTCTTCAGCTCTCGCACTTCTCGCTTCAGCCTATTCTGATTCCCTGAGTTCATATATTCCTCGCGGCTGTGTCCCATACAAAATTTGGAACGGGCTCTTACCTGTACTCCGATTCACAGAATCGTTGTACGCAAACTCTGCCTGTGGTAGGATCTGATCCCAACTGGTGTGATGCTCCGTCACCAGACTTCTCAATAGATCCCCCAAGCTCCTGTTGACTACTTCGGTCTGCCCATCTGTCTGTGGATGGTAAGTAGAACTGAACGCCAGGTCAGTCCCTAGCTTCTTCCACAACGTCCTCCAAAAATGACCTATGAATTTGGTATCCCGATCCGAGACTATGCTTCTCAGCAATCCATGCAATCGCACGATCTCTTTGAAAAATAAATTTGCGATGTGGGTTGCATCACTGGTTTTATGACACGGAATGAAATGTGCCATCTTCGAAAACCTGTCCACCACCACAAAGATGGAATCCACTCCTCGTTGTGTCCTCGGTAATCCCAAAACAAAATCCATACTAATGGCTTCCCACGGCCTCTCAGGTATGGGCAATGGCTGATAGAACCCTGTGTTCTGTTTCCGGTGCTTTGCATGTTGACATATCCTGCACCTGTCAACAAATATCTTCACATCTGCACGCATACCTAGCCAAAAATACGATTCGCTCAGCTTGGCGAATGTTTTGTCATGCCCGAAATGACCTGCTAATCCTCCGTTGTGCTTTTCCTTCACCAAATTCTCTCTCATAGAGCAATCTGGAATGCACAATTGATTGCCTTTGAACAACAATCCATCCTGGATCAGGTAGTCAATCCACAGAATCCTATCCCTGAGAACTGGGCTCTCAGCTGCCTCGTATGCCTCTTAAAAGTCTGCATCACCTGCATACATATCTTTCAGATTTTCAAAACCTAAAGTTTTGACTTTAAACTCCTGCAGCATCAAACATTTCCTGCTCAAGGCATCAACTACCTTATTAGCAGTCCCCAAAATGTGCTTTATCACAAATGTGAAATTTTGCATGTACTCTACCCACTTCGCATGCTTTTGGTTTAGCTTCTCTTGCTGACTCACAAACTGTAGCGCATGATTATCACTGTACATCACAAATTCTTTGGGTATCAAGTAATGCCTCCACTTCTTCAATGCCTGAATAATGGCATATAATTCCTTGTCGTACGTGGAGTACTTCAGCTTCGCCTCATCCAGCTTCTCGCTGTAATATGCTACAGGCCTGTCATCCTGACTCAAGACCCCTCCAACAGCATATCCACTCGCATCACACTTCACTTGGAAGGTCTTCTGAAAATCTGACAACACTAACACTGGTTGCTCAGTTATCTTTCGCTTCAACAGATTGAAGCTCCTCTCAGCCTTGACTGTCCATTGGAAAACCTTATGCCGCTTCTTCACAGTGTCCATCATTGCTGTGCTAATTCCACTAAAATTTTGAATGAATTTTCTGTAGAAACTAGCTAAACCATGAAAACTCCTTACCTCGAAAACATTCCGCGGCGAAGGCCAATTCCTGATTACTTCAACTTTCTCAGGATCCATCTTGAATTCATTCGCTGATATTACAAAACCCAAATAAATGAGTTATGTCTGCATGAAGGAACATTTCTTCAAATTGATCAGCAACTTCTCCTGCTGTAGCCTCCTCATTACAATGGCCAAATGCCTCAGATGCTCAGCCTTCGTTTTGCTGAAAATTAAAATATCATCCAGGTATACCACCACAAATTTGCCAATGAATTCCCGCAGGACTTCATTCATCAGCCTCATAAATGTGCTTGGCGCATTTTTTAACCCAAACGGCATGACCAGACATTCATACAAACCCTCGTTTGTCTTGAATGCTATCTTCCACTCATCTCCCTCTCTCATCCGGATCTGATGATATCCGCTCTTGAGATCTATCTTGGAAAAGTAGGTTGCCCCACTCAGGTAATCCATCAAGTCGTCCATTCTCGGCAATGGGAACCTGTACCTGATGGTGATCTTATTAATCGCCCTGGAGTCTGTACACATCCTCTAGCGTCCATCCTTCTTTGGGCGCAATACTGTTGGAACAACACACGGACTAAGACTCTCCCTGACTAGTCCCTTATCCTGCAGATCCTGTACCTGCCTTTTGACTTCCTCATTCTCCTAAGGTGTCAATCTGTATGCTGCCTTATTCGGTAGACTTGCTCCGGGTATGAGGTCAATGTGATGACTCACACTCCTCATCGGTGGCAACGAACGAGGTAGTTCTTCCACGATGATGTCAGCGAACTCTCCCAACAGTTCCTGAATTTCCTCTAGAAAGTCGTCCAATCTTGTGCTTTTCAGGATAATTCTCGGCTTCCTGACAACAAAGAATTGTGGATCTTCATCCTTCTCCAGCTCTGTGAGAAGTTCCTTCCCACTCATGAGAAGTATGGTATCGCTCACTTCCGGCTTCACTTCCTTATCCTTTACCGGATGCAACGTATGTGATCTCCCATCATTCTCCAAGGTGTATGTGTTCATTCTCCCATCATGAACAACATGTCGGTCATACTGCCAAGGTCTTCCCAATAAAACATGGCAGACATCCATGGGAATGACATCACACAGGATTTCATCCTTATATTCACCCATTTTAAAATTGACCAAGCATTGCCTTGTAACACATACCTGGTGTCCTTTCTACAGCCATGTCACCTTATATGGACTCGAGTGTTTGTTCATTTTCAGCTCCAGCTTCTCCATCATCTCGGTCGAAACGAGTTTATCGGTGCTTCCGCTGTCCACTATGATCATCAGGTATCTCGCCACCTTCTCGTCATCACTCTCCCGATGACCAGCTCTGATGTTGAGCCTGTAGAATTCCTCGGTGTATTCCCTCACCATCATCAGCTTCTGTCTCAGGTTCTGCATGCGCCTGAACAGCGTGATCTGGTAGTCTCTTGGAATGAACTTCGCCTTCATCTTGGCGATCATCCGATCCCAGCTTTTGATTTTCTGTTTGCCTTTGGAACGTCTGTCCGCCTGTAGCTCGTCCCACCATAAGGCTTCATGTCCTTTCAGCTTGGTGACAACATGCCTCACCTTCTTGTCCTCCTCGATATTTTCGTAATCGAAGTAGGTGTCTAATGCTCGGATCCAGTCCAACGATTCTTCTGCATTTAGACTTCCCTCATAGACGGGAATGTCCATCTTTGTCTTTGAGCTCATCCTCAAAATGGCCCTTATCAACCTCTCTGTCGAGGCATCTTCTGCTATGATCTCTTCAGCATGTCCAGCTTCCTCTTCAATCTCGGGATCACTGAACTCTGCCGCACCAACACCCCGTCTCTGGGCGGTATCCATTTCTTTGAGTCTGGCTTGGAGATCTCTCATCTCTCGCTCTATCTCAGCATTACCTGCTGGCCTACCCCTTCTCCGGGCATCCCTGTCTTCATGATCAGAAGATTGCCTCTCTCTTTTGGGTGGCATGATGAAATCTGCTTCTCCCTGTTATCTGAACACAGAGAGCTCTACTTCCCGCTCTGATACCACCCTGATGCAACCTTCCCCTTAGCAGACGGTCGCTTCACCAGGACCTTCTTCGTTTCACAGGCCCGAAGAGTCAACGCCCTTCTAACTCCTCTCGGGAGTCTTCGTCACCCACAGGATACTTCTCGGTGATCTCCTCTTCGTGTATCGAGAGATCGGGTCTCGCGATATCGCGAGGCTTTCAACACTGTCCTCGTGCAATCAAACGCCGAAACCCCGATCCCCGAGGGTCAACGGTCAATACTTCGGGAGATCGCCCCTCGCGATTTCGAGCCCTTGTATTTCGGAAACCCGAGTACCGAAGTGCCAATGCCACGTGTTATACTCCACACAACCCCCGTGGGACCCGTCGCAACTCGGGACTTCGCTGTCTCCCCGTGCTTCCTTCGACTTCGAAAACGCCGAAGTGCCGAGTCCCGACTCCTCGGGATCTCGTGCCACCTGTCCCTCCGATGATCTACGGCCCCGATTAAATCGGAAAATCGCAACTCGCGATTTCAACGTGCATGCAATGCTCGCACTCGCCAACCCCGATATGTCGATGCACGATGGAAAATGGATTCTACTTGCGCTTGAAGATTGTTTTCTTCCAGAAGTTCGAGTCGTTGGTTCTCTTCCTCTTGAGAACTCTTCCTGCTCCCGAGACTCCATTCTGTTCGCGCTCCTCCTGGGTCTGTTCCCAAAATGCTTGCAAGGAACTATCTCTCCTGAACTTAATTCTCTCTGATCCCTTCAGAGACCTTCTCGAACACGCTCCCTGTGCTCGACCTTCAACCACTTCCAACAGTGTTGAAGTCCTCCAGGTCCTATGCGTCCACAGTCACAGTGAACCCAGCCTTATCCTTCTCAGACTTTCTATTGAGACTTCAATCCGACCTGCACTTCACCTGCACGGCTCGAACAACCAAATTCACTCCGAGTTTAACGAGAATGAGAGTTTAACTGTAGAGCCTCCTCGACGCACTCTATGCGAAGGAATTCAACTGCACTCTATGCAGGAATCTCCTGGCTCAAACAGAGAAACAATTGAAGCTCATTCACTTCATTCCTTCAGATTTCGAACCTGATATGCAATCACATATGCAGCATATAAAAGATAAGCATAAAGAGAAGCAAGTATGAAACAAAATAACATTAACAACACACACAGTTCAAACACAACCATGGAATTGAATCAAGAGCTTTCTTCTATTAATTCAATCTATACATGGGGTTTCTTCACGAACTCTCTGTTCTGTTCTCTATTGCTCTCTCTCTAATGTTGAATAAAGCTCAGGATCATTGAATACAATGTACAAGGAGGGTGCCTATATTCGTTTTCCCTCCTGGAAATTGAAACTGTCTAATCTACAGCTAACCCTATCTACCAGCATTAAAACTATTTAATGTCTTCTTATCTACATTACAATACAATTGCGCTTCATATGAATGCGTTCATTCAAACGACGGTGCAACAATCTTCATCGTGATTCAAAAAGGTATGTGCTGGTGCTGTCTAGCTGTCCTTCTCTTCCCTCCATGCTGGCTCGCTTTTCGGCATCGTAGATGCTCCTGCATCACTCAACCTGTAATCAACCTGTACCATAAACAAGTGCATCAACCATGCACCAACCTGTATCATAAAAAAGTGCATCAACCATGCACCAACCTATACCATAAACAAGTGCATCAACCATGTACCAAGTATGTACCAATCATGTGTCAAGTACTCATCAACTATGACTCATCAATATGTACCAACATCATCAACTATACACCTCATGTATGTGCCAACTCATCAACTACTTGTCTCAACTATGTACCCAACTTGTACCTCAACCAAAAGAACTCATCAATTTCATCATCCAAATATGATTTGTAAATCTATAATAGAGCTGGTGTATATGATCACATACCTGCAAACCTTCCTTAACTTTAAACAACAAGAGACTAGTATATTCATCAAACTTTTCTTTAGTCTCACAAGACTAGTTTTGGATTAGTCAACAACCCTGACTTGAAATAATCATAACTTTTTACCTGTAACGAATAAAGATATGAAACTAATACACAATGTTCTTCAGTTTGTTTTATGCAATTCCTCTAGGTGTCACTACTTGAAACCTCTCAAAAAAGGAGTTATAGCAAAAATGACACACCTTGTTGAATTATGGCTTATTCTAAAGAGAGACCTTGTAGAGATTGCCCCACACGAAATATTTGTTGAAATGATATGAAAATGTTACAAAAAATACTAAATACTATACTCTAACCAACACATTTGGTATTAATGAATTTGGATATGTTATGAACAAGTTATGACGTTTTTACCTGAAACACCTATTTTTGACTAGTTTCAGGACTAGCCACAAACCCTATTTTCCACGGAGTGTAACTCCAAAATTACAATGACCCACAAGATTAATTTTTTACCACAGATACTTGGATATGATTCCTCTATTTCATATAAATTTCATGGTCTGAATCATTCTAGAAAAAACATTATTGCGAAAATGGTGAGATGACGTGTAAATAACATACCTTATAATGCATCATCAAAATAATTTATCATTCCTTGAATTTTGGCCTTGTTTTCTTCACCTTTCCTCAGAAATTCATCTTAGATATCCTTTGGTTACCTCAGAAACCTATAGGTATTCAATATGTTCAAGTGTGTCTTAAATTAGAGATCCTTTCCTCTTATTTATACTCTCCAAGTAGCTTCCTTAAAAACAACTTCTAGTTCACGTTGCCAACTTTCCTTGTTCTAGGATTAATCCACTTCTAATTTCTCCATTAAATAATTTGTTTTGTATTCACTTTGAATTATAGTAAATTCATCACTTCACTTTATTATTTACCTTCTAAAATCTCTTAAACCACTTTGACTACTTTGACCTTTTGGGTCTTCTAGATGACATAAGAGGGTCCTCCAACTTCATAATGCAATAACTCTCAAACCGTGAGGAGTTATGTGACGTTCCACATACCAACGGAAATGGAATGACATTTACCATCCATATAGAATAGTATTACCTACAAATATATCAAAACTCATACCATTATCCATCAAACAAACTTGGGTCCATTACCCAACCCTGGGTTCTCCAATTTCTCATGGCCATAACTCTCTAACCGTGAGGAGTTATGTGACGTTCCACATACCACTGGAAATGTCATGACAAAAACTATCCATATAGGATAGTTTCACTGACAACTTCACTAACATTCATCTCATTATTCCAAAAATAACCATGGGTTCTCTAATCATATGTCTAGGATAACTCAATCTGCAAATCGTCTTCCCGTGAGGGCTTTCACCATAAAGGGACTACTTTGGAGTTCATTCATCTGTACTTCTTATAAACCATGACAAGAAAATAATGATTCATCTTTACATCAAACAAAATTAGTTCCATTACCCAAACCTTTGTGCTACTGGGATTTCTTCAAGGGTTGACATCAATGACAACTAACCTTAATCAACAATCTCCCCCTTTGGCATTGATGGAAACACTCTAATGAAATACTGAAATCATATTACTTATTCTCCCCCTGGAACCATGCCTCTGTCCTCTGCATCTGATAAATATCTCCCCCTTTGTCATCAATGGAAAAGGTATCTTTCCATTCAGGGCTACTCTCCCTAGCTGAATTGTCATGTTATGGTACTTCCTCATGTACATCTAAGACATATAAGATAAGAATTCAGAAAGAATTCAATTTGGAGTATAAATAACTCCAAGTCTCTCGCAAAGATATTCAAAGGCTTCATGTGGAAGTGGTTTTGTAAATATGTCTGCCACTTGTTCTTTTGTGCCCACATACTCAACTTTGATGTTCTTTTCTGCAACCTGCTCTCGTAGAAAGTGATACTTGATTGGAATGTTCTTCGTCTTGGAGTGCATCGCCGGGTTCTTTGAGATATTGATGGCACTTGTATTATCACAATAAATTGGAATGGGCTCATCATACTCAACCTGTATATCTATCAGAGTTTGTTTCATCCAAAGAACCTATGTACAACATGATGTTGTTGTAATATAATCTACCTCGGCTGTAGATAAGGATACTGATGATTGTTTCTTTCTTAGCCATGAGAATAAACACTCAACCAAGTAAAATGTTGCTCCACTGGTGCTTTGTCGGTCATCAATACAACCTTCCCAATTTTCATCTATCTAGGCAACAAGTGATAGATCATTTCCTTTTGGATACCATAATCCAAACTCTTCTATTCCTTTGAGATATTTGAAAATCCTCTTTACCGTGAATGCATGTGATTCCTTTGGTGTTGCTTGAAATCATGTCACTTGTCCGACTACCTGAATTACATCTGGTATGGATGTTGTCACATGTAGTAGGATTCCAATCATTGACCTGTATTGCCTCTGGTCTGTAGACTTTGATTCATCATCTTTTCTGAACTTGCAACTGGTTTGCATGGGAGTGATAACTGGTTTTCAATCTTCCATTCCAAACCTCCTTAGCATTTCTATGATATAATTGGTTTAAGAAATAAAAATTCCTTGGTTTCTTTGACGTATCTGAAGTCCTAGAAAGAATTATAGTTCTCCAACTAACGAAATTTCAAATTCATTCTGCATATCTTTTACAAATTTCTAGCCTAACCTGTCATCATTACTACCAAAAATAATATCATCAACATAAACTTCAATTAATAAAATATTACCTTGACTTACCTTGATGTAGAGGTTGTTGTCTGCACTTCCTTTTTTGAACCCTACTTGTTGCAAATACTTATCTAGTCTAGAGCACCATGCTCTAGGAGCCTGTTTTAGACCATACAAGGCCTTGTTTAGTTTACACACATAATCTGTGTTCTCTGACAACCGAAATCCTTCTAGTTGTTCAATGTAGAATTCTTCTTCAAGTTCCCCATTCAGAAAAGATGATTTTACGTCCATTTGATACATTTTAATATTTTTGGAGCATGCATAAGTTAAAAGAAAATGGATTGCTTCTATTCTAGCAACTGGGGAAAATGTCTCTTCAAATTCGATTCTTTCATCTTGTGCATATCCTTTACATACCAATCTAGATTTGTTTCTTGTAACCTGTCTATATTCATTCAATTTATTTCTCAAGACCCACTTTGTGTCGATCACATTCTTATTCTTTGGTCTTGGAACTAGTTTCCAAGTGTCATTTTTCTCTATTTGATCCAATTCTTCATTCATGGCCTTTTTCCAAAAATTCATCCTTGTTGGCTTCTTCAAAACAATTCGGTTCAATTGTAGATGAGAGTGCTAGGTGTGTTTGTTCTGGTGAACATATTCTTCTTCTAGTCTCAACTCCTGCATCTTTGTTTCCGATAATCTGTTCTGAAGGTTGATTTTTCTGTACTCTTCTACTGGGTGTCTTTGGAGGCACTTGTTGAACTTCCTCTTCTGCTTCTGTCGAATTCTTTTCATCTTCCTTTTCTACTTATTTTTCATCTTTTGTTTCTTCTTCTAAGGATTGTTTTATTGTTTCATTTCCTTCTTCCTTTGATTCTGGTTTGCATGTTTCATTGATTGTCACGTTGATGCTTTCCGCAACTTTGTTCAATCTTAGATTATAACACTTGTATGCCTTCCTTGTACTTGAGTAACCAACAAGTACTCCTTTTTCCACGTGAGAGTCAAACTTTCCCATTCCACCATCTTCTCTTTTGATATAGAATTTTCTTCCAAAAACTTTGAAGTGTTTTACATTTGTTGGTCTTCCTTTCCATTGTTCGTAAGGAGTTTTTTCAGTGTTGTTTCTTAGAATTACTCTGTTTTGAATGTGAATTGACGTATGAACTGCCCGTGTCCAAAAAAAATATGTCAATTTTGAATCCATTAGCATTGTTCGAGCCATTTCCTATATTGTCATGTTCTTTCTTTCAAAAACTCCATTTTGTTGAGGTGTCCTATCAACGAAAAATTTCCTTTTTATTCCATAATTGTTGCAGTAGTCCATAAGTTCCTTTGAGGTGAAATCTCCTCCATTATCATGTCTCAAGCATTTGATTTTTGAATCCATTTCATTTTCAACCATTTCCTTGTAGATATTGAAGTTTTCAAAAGCTTCTGACTTATTCTTGAGAAAGCAAAATGCAGTCATTCTTGTATAATCATCAACTAATAACATAAAGTATTTCTCACCTTTTGAGCCCTTTGTTCTAATTGGTACAACTAGATCAGTATGCACAATTTCCAGTAGTCTTGTCGTTGAATAATCCTTTGATTTGAACCTGGTCTTTGTTTGCTTTCCTTGTTGACAATGCTTGCATAAAGTGTTGGTTGGTTTCGTGATCTAGGGCATTTCTTTGACTACTTCTCTTTTGCTGACTTTGACAAGGTTATCAAAATGTATGTGACCCATTCTTTTTTTCCATAACCAACTTTCATCTTCCTTTCCTAGACAAAAATTTTCATTTCCAATTCCACTTAACAGATATATGTTGCTTGAATTTCTTGCAGCTGTAGCGACCAATTTCCCTGAACCTACATTTCTTATCTCACACTTTTGTGAATTGAAAGTAACTTTATGAACTTGGTCACACATTTGACTCACACTTAGAATATTATTTTTCATATCTTCTACTAATAAAACATTTTATGCCTTTTTATTCTTGTTCCCAATTCAGACTGTGTCTTTTCCAATGATTTTGGCTATATCATCATTTTCGAAGGAGACTAATCCATCTCTTTCCTTTTTCAATGTAATAAAATTGTCTCTATCACATGTCATGTGTTTTGAACACTGGCTGTCAACATATCAACCGTGTTTCTTTTGCTTAGCTTGTAGAGTAATTGTGCATTCTTCATTGATACACTGATCTTGCTTTCTTATCCATGCCGTTTTCTGAGGTTCTTGTCTATGAATGTTGTTATTCTGTTGAGGTTCTTTAGGAGGGACTATCATTCTGCAATCTTTGGCCACGTGTCCAAAATTGTTACATTTGTAACATTCCACTTCAGTGCTCAAAGATTCAGACCTGTTGTAACTTCTTCTCTGTGTTTCACTAGGTCTTCTTGAATAACCCCTTTGTGTATGACTCTCAAAGTTGTTATTGTTCATGTTGTTATCTATGCAATTGACAACTTTATGTCCAAAATTATTACATGCATAACATAAACCAAAAAATATAGTTTGATACCTGGGAATTGAGGATCTTCTGAAGGGAGGTGCTCTTATGAATCCTTATTCTTCTTGAATCCTATCTATTTTTTGTTGATTCTGAAATCTGACTCTTCTCGGTGGAGGAGTATCCTTGTAATCTTCCTTGTATATCCTTCTATCCCCTTTGATTGTTTCTGCATAGATTTTTGGATATGTTTATTTCTCTATTGTTTTGAATTGTGATCCCTTTTCTGTCTGATTGTATCCAAGTATGGTCTTGTCAAGATGAGATTTTTTACTGCCGATAATGTCATCCAAAACTTTTGAGTTATTCTGCATATTTTTCTTTTGAATATCCTTTCTTAGTATGACAATCTCTACTTCCAAGTTTCCAATGATCTTGTCATTTTCTTCTAGTTTTTCTTTGAGCACTTCTTCAATTCTTTTATCTTCTTCTATTTGAACCTTCAATTTTTTGATCATTTGTTCTAGTTCTCGAGTGCCTTTTTTCTTGTCTAGTTCTGCTTGTAGTTTCTTGTTTTTTTTCTTTTCTCTTCTGATAACTTCTATGGCACACATTAATTATTCTTGATAGTCAACTTCCGTCTCTTCAATTTCTTCTTTGAATTCTTCATATTCTTCTTCGGCTTCTTCATATTCTTCTTCAAAGTCTTCTTTGTCAGAGTCTTTTACTGCAATGAATAGAACTCTTCCTGTCTCACTATCACTGACTTCATCTTCATATGATGATGAGATGTCTTCTTTGGTGCATAATCTTTTCTTGAAAACTTTCTTTGTAGTTTTTCTGCCTTTTGAGTAACCTTCATCATTTCTTTTTATCTTATGAGGATATTTGTTAGCAAAATGACCAATACCATCACAATTAAAACAAATTAAAGGAAGCTTACCTTTATACCTACTGTTGGTTCCCTTGCTCAGTATTTTTACGAAGTTGGCCACTTATTCATCATCTTCTGAGATGTCATTGTTGCTGCTATATTCTTCTTGTTGATTTTTCTTTTGCTTTGATCTTTTGGATGCTTTGAAGGCTGCTTATTTTACATTTGGATTTTCCTGTTTAATTCTCATTTCATATGCAGTTCATCCATTCTTATTGATTTTAGATCCGATCTTTCTTCTAGTGTTGATATCTTAGGGTTAAATCTCATAGGAAGAGATCTTAGTACCTTTTGAACAATTACAGATTCTTCGATTTCTTCTCCCAATCCTATGTTTGCATTCACTGTTTCATCGACTCGTAAGAAGTAGGCTGCAATATTCTCATCTTCCTTCATTTTTAGTTGTTCGAACTGACCTCTGTAAGTTTGAAGCTTTGTTAATTTGACTTTTGTATCTCCTTCATAAATATTTCGAAGCTTGTCCCAAATCTCTTTAGCGGATTTACAATGTGAAACTTTGGTGAATACCATATCACTAAGACCATTCAAAAGGGCATTTTTGGCTTTGAAATTATTCTCATCGAGTTTCACTACTTTTTCATTTGTTGGTGGAACTGTTGGTGTTGTCTATCCATCTACAATTGATTGCCAAACTTGAAATCCCTGTGCCTATATATATGTCTGCATCCTTATGATCCAAAAAGCATACTTTTGTCCATCAAACTGTGGTATTCCATTTTTATACAAGTTGTTACTCTCCATGATCTACCTTTCAGTGGTTAAACTGATTTATTAAGGAACCTTCTCTGATACCAATTGTTGGATTACTGAGAGCGGGGGGGTGTGAATCAGTAATAGCATAATTATAATCTTTTTTCTCCAAATAATCCAAGTGTTATATCAATGTACAATTATTATCCAATAATGATCAATACGAAATGAACAATCACACACATACATAGTACACGAGTGTTTTATGTGGAAACGCAAATCGGGAGAAAACCACATAATAATTTTTCTTATATGTCTCGAAGAATTACATTCATTGGAAGAACCAACTTTCTTTTTTTTCTAGCTACAACTGGAAGGAGGCTCCAACCCCCTAGTTTCTTAGGCTACAACTTGAGGGAAGCTCCAACTCCACAATTATCTTGTTACAACCAGAAGAAGGCTACAATCCCCTATTTTCTTCGGCTACAATCGGAAGGTTGCTACAATTACCACCTTTCATTGCCCCGTCCAATCACTTTGACATAGAAGTATAATGATGGAACCATTATCACACTATCACTATGAGATATACCGTTGTAAACCTTCACCAATAAACTTGAACCATTCATCAACCTGTACCTCAACTTGTAATCAACCTATACCATAAACAAGTGCATCAACCATGCACCAACATGTACCATAAACAAGTGCATCAACCATGTATCAAGTATATACCAATCATGTGTCAAGTACTCATCAATATGTACCAACATCATCAACTATACACCTCATGTATGTGCCAACTCATCAACTACTTGTCTCAACCATGTACCCAACTTGTACCTCAACCAAAATCCCTCATCAATTTCATCATCCAAATATGATTTGTAACTCTATAATATACCTAGTGTATATGATCACATACCTGCAAACCTTCCTTAACTTTAAACGACACGACACTAGTATATTCATCAAAATTTTCTTTAGTCTCACATGACTAGTTTTGGATTAGTCAACAACCTTGACTTGAAATAATCATAATTTTGTACCTGTAATGAATAAATATCTGAACCTGATATACAATGCTCTTCAGTGTGTTTTATGCAATTCCTCCAGGTTTCACTACTTGGAACCTCTCAGAAAAGGAGTTACAGAAAAAATGCCATACCTTGCTAAATTCTGGCTTATTCTAGAGAGCGACCTTGTAGAGCGTGCCCCTCACGTAATATTTTTTGAATTGATATAAAACTATTACACAGAATACTAAAGACTGTAATATAAACAACGCATTTTCTATTACTAAATTTGGATCTTTTATGAAGAAGTTATGATGTTTTTACCCGAAACACCTATTTTTGACTAGTTTCAGGACTAGCCACAAACCCTATTTTCCATGGAGTGTCACTCCAAAAATAAAACGACCACAAGCTAATTTTTTTACAAAAGATACTTGGATATGTTTCCTCAATGGCATAGAAATTTCATGTTCTGAATCATTCTATAAAAAACATTATTGCGGAAATGGTGAGATGACCTGTAAATAACATACCTTAGAATGGATCATCAAAAGAATTTATCCTTCTTTGAATTTTGACCTTATTTTCTTCACCTTTACTCAAAAATTCAGCTTAGATATCCTTTGGTTACCTCAAAAACCTATAGGTATTCAATATTCTCAAGTGTGTCTTAAATTAGAGAGCCTTTCCTCTTATTTATACTCTCCAAGTAGCTTCC
>ML796789.1:281397-298492 GCA_009831015.1 Picea engelmannii | reverse complement strand
TGACTGGATTGGATGCATACATAAATTACTAAAGGATGACAGTTTTGATTATTAGTACATGCACGAGATTTGCATGTACTAGCTACACATGCATTTCTTGTACATATACACTAGTATGTATGAGTTTTCTTAACTTACTTACTAATAATGTCGGTTACTTGTTATGAATGTGTGAACCATGTTTCTTGTACTTTGTACCATAAGATACCTTAACTTCGGGATGAAGTTTCCTGAAGGGTGGGTGTATGTAACGACCCTGCTTAAATAGACATATAGGATTATTAATTATAATTAATTTAATAATCTAACTGTCGTAAAAGATTAGCTAAACAATAATTATTTCTTAAAATAACATTTACTAATTAATTATTATTAATTAGTTATTCATGATTGTCAATGATTAATTTAAGTATTAATTAACTCATTAATTAATAAGGTAAAGAAATAAAAGGAGGATAATAAGCTATATTGTTAAATTAAGTCACGTATCCAACAAGGGATAACATATTAACTACATGAGGATAAAATAATAAAGGAGGGATAAGGGGCATTAACGACGAGAGGATAAGAAGGTAATAAATGGGTTAGGTAGGGAGTAAATGAGGGGAAAGTCGGGAAGGAGGAATATGGAGGGGAAGGAGGTTTATGGGAGGTCATTCTACGGGGAGGAGCGATTGATTTTGGGGGCTTTGGATTTTGGATTTGCAGAGAGGAGTGGAGTTTTGGGAGTGGGATTGTATCAGTGCATCGGGGTTGCTGGAGGTTTTGGGCACGGGGGCCAGGATATCCATATGATATCCTGAAGCTAGGAAGTTACCTAGTTGGCAGGGAGGAACTAGGTTTTGGGCAGTGTTTTACAGTGCATCAGAGGTGAAGAAGGTAAAGGAGAAACAGAGGGTTATTAGCATCAGGTTCAGGTCTTTATTTAAAATTATGCATTATTGTATTATGTTAGAAAGATTTATTATTCATTGTAAAATTTAAGTTACAGAATTTACTATTATGAAGATTATTATGTTATGAAATTATTGTCTTAGTATGAAATAAATTGATGTAAAATCTATTTGGCCCCTACAGCTAAAGAAAGAGCCCACAGGGATGAATTATGGGGGATACCAAGTGTTGAATGATGGCATGCTAACTTACAAAAACAGGTTGTATATTCCAAATTGTGACAACTTAAATAGATTCATAATGGATGAACTACATAAAATACCATATATTGGTCATCCTGGTTATCAGAAAATGATCACAACCACTAGGAAATTGTTTTATTGGCTCGAATTGAAAAAGGACATAGTTGATTACTTAGTTAAATGTATATAATGTCAACAGGTTAAGGAAGAACATTTGAATCCAACAAGGTTTTTTCATCCCTTACCAATCCCATAATGGAAATGGGAATCTATCTCCATGGATTTCATCACAGGGTTGCCAAAATCAACCAAGAAAAATGATTCCATTATGGTAGTTGTGGAAAAAATGAGCAAGGTTTATCACTTTATTCCCATCAAGTCAACTTGCAAGGAAATAGATATTTCTATTATTTTCATGAAATAAATATTTAGATTGCATGGCATGCCTAAGGAAATCATATCAGACAGAGATGCAAAATTTACTTCAATTTTTTGGAAATCTTTGTTTGTTGGTTTTGAAACCAAATTTATATTTAGTACAAACTATCACCCTCAAACTAATGGGCAGGAAAAGAGAGTGAACCAAGTGTTAGAGTACATTCTAAGGATGCATGTGATGCATCGACCCAATAAGTGGGGAGACTACCTACCACTAGTAGAATTTGCTTATAATAATGGCTATCAAGAGTCATTGAAGATCATCCCTTTTGAGGCTCTCTATGGTAGACAATGGCATATTCCAATAAACTGGAATAACCCAATAGAAAAAATTATACTTAGACCAGATATGCTAAAATAAATGGAACAAAAAGTAGTTTAAATCAAACAGAAACTGAAAGTAGCTCAGGATAGATAGAAACTCTATGCAAACAGAAAGAGAACTCTTAGAGAGTTTAAAGCGAGAGATCATGTGTATCTATGAGTTAGACCTAGAAAAATATCCTTAATAATGGGAACTTGTGCCAAGTTGGCACACCAGGTTTGTGGACCCTTTTAAATTTTTGACAGAGTGGGACCAGTAGCATATAGACTAGCACCTCCTCCCACAATGAAGGCATATAATGTTTTTCATGTTTTGTTACTGAAGAAATGTGTACATGATTCTAATCATATAATTGATTGGTATGTGATTTAGGTGGAACTAGAGGGAGAATTCATGCCATAGGCACAATGCATAATAGATAGGAAAGAAATTCCACTCGGTAACAAAACCATTACACATGTCAAGGTGTAGTGAAAACACTTTGGTCCATATGAAACTACATGGGAAATGGAGGATGCCATGAAACATGCATACCCATTTTTGTTTATTGTTGTACATATAGAGGACATCGACAGGTAGAACATCGAGGCCTATGTTCCTTTAAGGGGGATGGGATTGTAATACCCATGTTCCCCCCAACTTGTAAATATAACTATAACCTACTAAAAGACTATGGGAAGATTGAATATGTGTGGATGTTGTAATTAATGATCCTTTTTGTTATAAAAGGTAATGTATATATTTATGTTAGTAAATAAAATGGAAAGTGTTGCATAACAGCTGAAGGGGTTTGTCAAGGTAGATTGGGATGCATGAGAGATATGGGGAGGGGAACCGATAATGGTTGAGATGACCCATACTAGACTAGTATTTTGCTGGATTTAAATTATTTAGACCCAAAATAGTCCTCTGACCCAGAAAAGTAAATTACCATTCAGGATGGTGGTTAGGAAGTCTTCCTAAAGACTCAATGAGGAAATGGGCAGTGCACCCATCTGGAAAAACTTCATGATTTGACCATGAAATGGGGATTTGGACCCATGAAATATTGTTGAGGAAGCCAAGAAAAAAGAGGAAATTTGTGGGCAGAAGAGGGGGAGGAAACAAGATGAATCTGGTGACCATTTTCTGAAGAGGGAGAGCATGTGCAACTCTCTAGTTCTGAAGAGAACTAAAAAATGAATTGGTTTTTGGGTATACGAATTTGTTGGGTAATGTTTTCAATCCAAGTTGATAAAAGGGGTTGCAAAGAAGATGAGTGACTAAGGAAGTACTCATTGCAAATCCCCTTGCTTGGTGGAGAGAAAATTGATCTTCCAAGTTCATGTGGGAGGAGGAGAGTGATATCGGGTTGGGAGGAAAAGGGAACCCCTTTCAATAGTTGCATCATTATCTGGTTTCTAAATAAGTATATTTGGTTAAATATTGTAATGTTTAGATCAGAGAAAATTTTATAATATATTTCAAAACTGTGTAAGTTTTATGACAAAAATGACTTGAGAAATTTAAGTAAAATGAAGAGAATTTCTTAGTTGAAGCTAATTTGATTTAATTCCTTATCTCTTGACTATCTATGTGTTAAAATAATATTTATGGGAGTGAATGTTGTGGTTGACTGTGTTGTACAACTTAATGCATGCTTGGGAAATGATGATTGAATAATTAAAAATCTCTATAAAATATCTGAAAGAAGAGAGTGATTTTTCTACATTATAGTGTTTTCTTTTAATATGTTCTCAAATCCTATGCAAGAAATCTTAAAGGATATGAGACCTGTGTGGAATTTAAGAAATAATCTCAAATATGGGAAAACATTAAAAGTCCTTATAAATGGTTATTGAAGAAAAATAATTAGGAAATAAACATGAAATTTTCCTAATTGAATTAAAATACAAAAGTTCTCAAAATTCTATTTGGGGTATAAAAAAACATTTATATTAAACTTGTGTTAAATCTCCTAAATTTGGGAAGAATCCCCTTAAATTTTGGTGGACAGTAAATCCTGGTAGAAATATCAAATTTACTGTGGAGGTAAATCTTTGTCTTAGGACCAATTTCCATAAATTTAGTAAGAGTAGTAAAAAACAATAATAAGGAAATAAAATTTACTCATTTACCCACGAGAAGGGAGATATTATAATTATATTTTTAATTTCCAGAATGGAGAAATTTCCTTGGAATATAAACTTTTAATAAATCTCTTTATAAAGACCAGAAAATAAAATAATTTCCTCTAAATTTATCCACGTAATACAATCGTGCATGGATATATATATATATATATATATATATATATATATATATATATATATATATATATATATATATATATTACTATTATTATTTTATTATGAAAAATGGAGGCCAAAGTTCCTAGAGCGTTAAAGGTCTGAGACCAAAAGAATATATTTTATTATCATTTTAATGCCAAAGCACACCAAGGAATAACCCGTGACCAAATGATTTAACCATTTATTGGCCTTCGGAACTTCGGGAGTTTGGAGCTTCGGGGATCCAGGATATTTGGGTGATGGGATTCCACGAGCCAAAGTCATCAAATGCTCGAACCCTTCTTTCCCTGCGTAAGGTTGTAAAGATAATAAATATAATTAATTTATTATATTGTATGGTATGTAAAATGATCAATTAACGTAATTTGTCATAATATACCTTTAATAAAATATATATTATATTATAAAATCCAAAATATTTCATTGAATTTAAACCACAATGTAGTTACGAGTGGGTCCCCTTCGAGACTCCGAAACTCCGGGTTAATTTAGAATGAAGAGTTGTGTGGAATAGCCGAAGGAGATTGACCCAAAGAACACTCTCTCTCTTTTCAATTATTAAATGTAATATTGGAGAATTTTAAAAACTGGGCGTAATTTTCGAGGAATAGAATATAATAAATTGTATTATATTAAGGTTTATTAAAATGGTTACACGTGAATGAAGATAGCTCTTTTTAAATATTAAATAATATGGAAACGTGTATAATTGGGGCCACTTTGGAGCTTTGGGACTTCGGGGCTCCGGGAGATTCAGTATAAAGGATGTGTTGGATGAGCTGAAGGAGATTGACCTGGAGATCTCTCTCTCTCTCATTTTAAAAATTAATAAAATAGTGGAGACCTTATAAACCTAGGCGCCATATCCAAAAGAGTTTATTATGATATTGGTATGTAATAAAGTACCAACCCCATTTTCCCTTTTTAATTTAATATTTAATACAATATCACGTGAAGCATTGACCCTTCGGGACTTCAGAGCTTCTGGAGTTTGAGACTTGAGAGCTCTAGGAATTAGGGACTTTGAGGCTCCAAGATGTTTGGGGTAATACAATGAACAAGAAATGAAGAGTCGAAGGCCCGAACCTACCCTTTCCCACTCCAATGGTTGCACAAATATCGATATAAAAATTTTAAGTGATTAATTATATTATAAATTAATATAATTAATTATGTTTGTAGCACTTTACAATATGAGTGGGACCCTCTCTGGAACTCTGACATTCGGGAGATTTGGGTTCATAAAATCATGATGAGGAATTTCTCCAAAGTTTGGAGGCTTGTGTATTAATAGATATTAATAATCCTAAGTGTTCATTTGATATGTTTAATCATATTATAATATAATTGAATAGAATTATATTATAATATAATTAATAACAGAGCAAGTTGGTAAAAATAAATATTGAATTGAATATGGTTAATACTTTCCCCATTAAATAAATATATGTGTGTGTGTGTTAAATTATGTGAAAATTTGGCATGGAGTTGTGTGTCGGGGAGGGATTTAATTATATACCTTAATTAAGGTTAATCAAATTAAGTATATTATGGAGAAATTAACCTCATTGTGTTATGATATAACTACTCATAATTATCATATGAGTAATTAATTGAATTAGTGCTAAACTACTTTTAAGGGGGAAAAGAGAAAGTAAAAACCTCAGTAATTATTGGGCGATGGGTATTAGGCTAAGAAAAAATTAATTATTGGATCATTAGTTGTGGAGAATAATTATCCTTAATGAGGTTTAAGTAATTAATTACCACATAATGGTATTCTACAAAATATTAATTAATTATTTTATTTGGACTATAGGAGAGGGACAATTGTCATCCTCTAGTCGAGCAAGCCTAAGAACCCCACGACGACATGGAGAATTTTTGTTGACTAAGAACATCAGTGTGATGGCGCATGTTAATCTTCAATGGGTTGACAAGTTGAGTGAGGTACAATAGGATTGGTGAACCTTAGGTGTCGAATTGATCCTAACAATAGTTCAAGAGTTATGGCATGCATCGAGACTATCCATCAAGAGAAAGGGAATATTCCTCGATACCATATTCATCGGAGGTAAGAGAAAAATGTATACCCCATCGCTTAAAAAGGTACTTAGGCGTCGGGTGTGTGACACTTTCTAACTTTGAGGAACTACATGGCGTTCCACATATCATCAAAAACAACACGACGATTATTATCCATGTTTGAGGTTCTTTCCTTCATTTACTTTCTCTGTCATTTCCATATTCCTCATTCAACATAAGGTACCAAAACCACATCGTTGGGGATTCTTCAAGGGTTGACATCAATGGAAATTTTTTTTATCAACAGTCTCCCCCTTTGGAATTGAATGAAACACTTAAGCATGACAGTACTTATTCTTATCCTCCCCTTGTGACCATCGCTCCCTCTATATGCACGCTTCTCTCTCTGTCTCCATGCCTTCCTCTATCAATTCCCCTTTGACATCAATGGCAAAGGGTAATCCTCCTCTTGGGGTTGCTCCCCCTGTCTATATGCCTCAACTGTCTTTACTGAAATTTCTCTTCAAGGTTCTTCCTCATGTAACTCCCTGATGTATATGAAAATAATTCAAAATATTATTTTCTTGAACTCTTCAAGACTTATGTTTCTCTCCCCCTATATTGTTAAGTTTGATGTCATGTGGATCACTGTGGGGAAGAAACTACTCCAAGTTTTTGTTTCAGATACTCAAACATTTCCCTTGCAAGTGGTTTTGATCCAGATTTTACAAGCAAAATGAAATGAATACAGATTGTTATCAAAAGATGCTTAAGACATAATAACAAATATACAGTAAAATGGATTTCTATTCAATAAGAAAATAAGATGAAACTGTAAAATGAAGCGGAAAACAAGTTTGCTAGAATGGTGGCGGCTTATCTCTGAGTAGAGACGTGACTGTTGCACTCATTTGCAAGAAGATAATTACAATAAGGCTCTGGAGGAAATTTTTGCAATAAACAGGAATGTCAAAAATCCTAGACATCCAAAAACCTAACCCTAGGAGATGAAGCGCCAAAAGTCATGTGGGCCTCATTTGGGTAAGTTAGTACATCAACTTCCCGGGATCGTAACTTTTGCATACGATCTCCATTTTAGGAGAACGACATCCCGTTGGAAAGGTATATCTGAGGACTACACATGTTGTTGTTATAATTAGACTTATACTACATGTTGGCTATGTTGAGCCCTAAAAACACTATTTAAGGCCTCAAAACGACCCTGGAAGTTAGGGACCCAAAAACTAAGAAACAACTGCCAAAATGAGCCAGTTGGAATAGGTGGGATGCCACTGACATCCATATGTGTTGGTTGATTATCTCTAAGTTATACCTTTAACATGATTGACCCAGGTTTAGGTCTAATAGGGATCCAACAAAGCCTCTAAAATTACCATCCCTCTTGGTAAGCCAGAAGGCAACATAGTACACAGAGTGCACTGTGGAGTCTCACCCAAGATAGTCTTAATGGGTGATTTCATTACTCAAGTGCTTGTAGTCCAGGATTGAATGGGGGTTTGCTAGTTGCGCGTTGAGAGTTCTAACTAGTTATTAAAGAAATATTTTGTCATTCATCAATCTAAGTTGTTATGTTGTTCCTTATGCATGCATGTAAATCAATGGATCTAACTACTTTATCAAAGCATTCATTTAATATCTAACCATTGACAACAAAGACATAAACAATAATCATTCCACACAACAAATGATTTATTGTGGTTCAACCCCTCCTGGGCTACATCCACAAAGATTTGGCTCTAAGGCTCTTTTATTATGGTTCTTTCATATATGGAGCCGCGCGCACTTCACTTCGTTCATACATTCATAAAAAAACTCCTTAACCTTTACGCGGCTGACTAGATCGCACTAAGCTCCTCAGCCTATGATTTAACCCTCAAGGTATAGTCATTTTTCTACCCATAGCTCAACAACTTACAAAAAGGTATCGAATGATATTTGGGTTACAAACCTGCTACTCTATATCGCGTGAGTAAATCATAACAACCCTCAAAGACACCATCCCCCCTATAACTCCTAGGTGTCTATTTATATCTATTATTAGCTCATCAGCTGCTACATTCTCTTACCAAAACCCTAACCCAGTTAGCTCTTCTTGCATGCTATCCTTGCGCGCTTTTCTCCTCTGCATGCGCATTTTCATCCGCTTCTTTTCCTTCCAATTATCTTTCTTTCCCTTCTTCTTACATGTGTGCCTCGCATGATTTTCTTCCAACGGTATTTCCTCCATGTCGTGTCTTTTCCCCAAAATTGGCATGTTCCCAACAGGCCCCCAACATTGACATCGTGACTCATCTTGAGTCACTTCTTGACTTATTCCACTGTCATTGCTTACTTCCTGCTTCAGATACTTCCTGTTGTAGCGCGTCATACATCTTCATTATCCATTGGCACTGTTGTTGAGCCTGACTTCTCTTGTCGGCCATATCAATGACCACCTGCTCTATGATAGGAGACTATAGTATCTCTCTACATTCGGCTCTGATCC
Organism: Picea engelmannii; assembly: GCA_009831015.1. Taxonomy (NCBI): domain Eukaryota; kingdom Viridiplantae; phylum Streptophyta; class Pinopsida; order Pinales; family Pinaceae; genus Picea; species Picea engelmannii. Next base: position 289,771 of record ML796789.1, on the reverse strand, counting down.
GCTCAATTTTCTTCTTAGCCTTGTCACTCTCCATGACCAAGTGCTCCACCTTTTCTTGCAGGAGCTCCAACAATGCCTATCTTATTGTCTTATGCACTTGCAATGCTTTCTCTTCCAACTACAAGGCCTTCATCTCGGTGGTCATTTTGACCTTCTCCAGCAATGACATTGTTTTATGTCATTGCTGCGTGGATGTTCGTTTCCTTCTCTTGCATTTCTTGGAGGCTTCCATCCTCTAAGAGGTGAGTCTAGAGTTGTGCGCTCTTCTCTAACAGCTCAATGACTATCAATATTCTTTGGTCAATGGCCTTCACATCTTCTTTTGCCTCATGTTCCCATTTCACTTTGAATTTTGGAGGAGTAGTGGGTGTGACATGCTCCTCCAGTTCTTTGATCTTCTCCTTGTATTCATGGATAGTCTGCTCTATCTTGCGTAGCTTTTCTTTCAACGACCCTACCTCCTCGCTTGTGTTGTGGGAATTGCTTGAAACAACATGTGTATTTGTTGCTCCATATCCTCCACTTTATGTTGGGCCTCAAGGTTGAGGGATTTCTTCATCGAGATAGTCTCTGTCTGGGCTATCTATAGGTTTGTGGCATCCACTCTTGCTCTGACTGAATATCTTGTGCGACGCTCACCTGAATTTTGTATATCACTTTTGTTGGAATCTTGTTCAATGCCACATCCAACGTATCAATGTCTTTAAGGGGTTTATGCATTGTTTATTCATCAATTAACATCATCTCTGGTGTGATGATGAAGTTGGTGCTCAGCTATGTTGAAAACTGCATTGTCTTAGGCATTGGCACTACTTCCTTAGACTGCATGGGTGTTTCTTTTGGTGCCTATGCTTCCTTGATCCTTAATTACTCTAGTGCAGTTTTTACCTCTTGCACTTAATCGACGATTGAATCCTTTTGCTTCTTCACATTCTTCCATATTTCAACCAGTCTCTCCTCGATTGTTTTCACCACTAACTCCACATCGTCCAGCGTTAGTGAGATATGGCTCTGTGTCTTGTGTGCCTTTGCCTTCTTTTGGACACCACTGGTGTGCTCCCTCTACAGCTTCTCCTGAGTAGTTGATCACTCGGGACTAGTGGACCTATGAATATCCCCTGTAGTGGTTTTCCATGTTTCTCTAGCCTTAGGAATCTCTTGGGTTCCTATCCCTTGTTCTTCCTCCTCGGGGATTTCGTGTGTTTTTACACTTGTTTCTTCTGCCTTAGGTATTTCTTGGGTCCTTGTGTCTGTCTCTTCCGTGCACACTTCTCCTGTTGAGTGTATTGATGGTTGTTCTATGCGCAGTGGGGCCTGTGTAGACCCCCTAGGTGGTCTATTCTATGTGCACAGTTTTTTCTTGGCTTGGGTGATTCCCCCCTCTTGGCCTTAGGCACTCCTCTTCTTGGTTCCTGCCCCATTAGTTCCTGTTTGGTGCGCTTGGAATGATCTTTCCTACATCCGAGTTTGTGATCTTGGTACTACGCTTGGAATTGTCAGTACTTTCCATTTCTCTAGCCACTCCTGGACCTATCTTTGGATTTCCTCCTACATGATGCAGTAGTTGAGTTGGAGCCATTCCTTGGATTTATCTCCCTTTTCTTTCATACACAAACTATGGCACATTTCCTTGAATTTGGAAACCTGTCTTGGATAGTCTCTGGTGTAATGTGTCATGTGTCTGCAATAAGGTATTGCATCTCTGTGGAGTACCTTTCAAAGATGTTTGTGTTCGCTTTATTTCTCTTGGGGGTTGTGCTACTATGTAATTGGATGTATCTGGTTGCACCACATTTCCCCAGTCTCTCCATATACATTTTATAGACCGGTTCTTTCCATCCAATGAGGCCAATGAGGATGAGTAGCCACAACTAGTGGAACTCAGATCCCTAGTCTTGTGTGTCCTTGCAGTCCTCTAAGAATGAATTCAACAGGTATGGGTCCCATCTCATCAAGCTCCCCTTTTCACATTACACAGTGGCGGATACCACACCAACCAATAATTTCTCTTTGCGGCACTTGAGCATTATTTTGCACCAGAGGAGTCTGGTAGCAAACCTTTTCACAGGATCATTGATGTCACTTATCCTGATTCCCCTATTGCCTCGCTCTGTCCAATACTTAGCCTTGATCTCATCTAAGATGGCCTTGGCTCTTGTTTTTTTCCCCAAATACTACTCTGGCTTTTCCCCATCTATGGGTAGCCCTGTGATTCCTACGATGATGTCCACAGTGATAGGCATCGACCTATCCATTCACAAAATTCTGCCATGTATGCGTGAAATAAATTTCTTAATGCAATCTTTGATGTGATTTTTCCTCCCAAAGTGTGGGGCATGTGGTAAGTTCATGATGTCAGTTTTATATAGTCCTAGGATCCACTGTGTCATCTCTATCAATGGCATGCCTGATGAGGATGCTCCCCTTATTTCTAGGTAGACTTGTGACGCCAGGTCTGGAAATTTAGTAACAACGACCACATCATGGTCAGAGTATTTGATGGCAGTCACTATGCCAACCATGTAATCATCTAGTGCACTTTGCTCATAATTTTTGGGAAAACTAGGGTCCCTTCTGCCTGCGGCAGTGACCCTCCATGCGTGCTTCTCTTAGCTTGGCCCTTCCGTTTGTCTTGTGGGGATGAGGTCCCCACCTCTGGCACACCCTTGTGTAGTACAACCTATGCTAACTCTAGTTTGTATCTATGTGGCACTGAGCCTGTTTCCTTCTCGGTTTGTCGTTTCCCTTGACCTTGCGAAGTAACGGACTCCGTTCTTTTTTTCTTATATCTAAGATATACCTTTAACATGATTGACCCAGGTTCAGGTCTACTAGGGATCCAATAAAGCCTCTAAAACTATCATCCCTCCTAGTAATCCAGAAGGCAACGCAGTACACAGAGTGCACTATGCAGTCTCACCCGAGATAGTCTTAATGGGTGATTGCAATACTCAAGTGCTTGCAGTCTAGGATTAATGCAATATTATGTCATTCATTGGTCTTAGTTATTCTGTTGTTCCTTATGAATGCATGTAAATCAACAGATCTAACTACTTCATTAAAGAATTCATTTAAGATATAACCATTGACATAAACAATAATCATTCCACACAACACATGATTTATCATGGTTCACCCCCTCCTGGGCTACATCCACAAAGATTTGTCTCTAAGTCTCTTTTATTATGGTTCTTTCATATATGGCATTGCACGCACTTCACTCCATTCATACATTCATAAAATAGACTCCTCGACCTTTACGAGGCTAACTAGATCACACCAGGCTCCTCATCTTGTGATCTAACCCTCGAGGTCTAGTCACTTTTCTTCCCATATCTCAACATCTTACAAAAAGGTATCAGATCATATTTTTCTTACATACCTTCTACTCTATATCGTATGAGTAACTCATAACAACCCTCAAAGACATCGGCCCCCCTAAACCTCCTAGGTGTCTATTTATATTTATTCTTGGCTCATCAGCCGTTACATTCTCTTACCAAAACTATAACCTAGTTAGGTCTTCTTGCGTGTTGGCCTTGTGCACTTTTCTCCTTTGCATGCACATTTTTGCCTACTTTTTTTCCTTCTAGTTGTCTTTCTTTCCCTTCTTCTTGCATGCGTGCCTCGCATGATTTTCTGCCAACTATCTTTCCTCCACGTTGTGCCTTTTTTCCCAAAATGGGCTTGTTCCCAACAATATGGATCAATCCTCTCCCCTTAGGAATAAATGGTCTCATTTGCGTTGAGTGCCCCCATCAGATGAGAAAATTTCTGCTAAATTTGGCCCCAAGTGAGCCATTTTCCTTGGTGTAGAAGATGCCCTTCTTTGACAACTTGATAAAGCTAGATCCTTTGTTGGAGAGTTCCCTTGAATTGTTTTTCCACAATATGATCATTGAATGCATGTTGTATGCATTCTAGGTTGCGCTCTATTGGTGTCAGTTGTTCTTCTATCTCCAAGGTGTCCAATAATGGTGGGAAATGTAACACCCCTCCTGGTTACGACAACAACTCCGAAAACAGGTGCAAATTTTTTTTTGTTTGTTTAAAGTGTGTGCGCGCGTGTAGAAGAAACAACCCCCTTGACTCTACGTCACCACTCGAACCAACAAGATGCAAGTAAGACAAACACAATCAAGACGACCCGACATATCACAGTGACAACAAGAAATAAACGCCCCTGGACATAAGGCATGCAACTAGCAGTTGTAAGCAGAAAAAGACACCAGGTGTTAAGTACAGTACCGTCACAAAATGGAAGAATCCAACAGTAGAGTTTACTATTTCTGCACAGAAAAGAAGGGCTTTTAGTCTTATGTCTTCTCGAAAGAATATTAGACAGGCTCCTGGCCGACTGCTCAGGTAGAAACTAATAAATCTTTTAGGGAGTCACAGTAGTGGAAACTGTGCCTTTAAACAGCCCGAGACTACTGATATGGCTCAGAGTGTGTCGCAAGAGTGGAACTGTGCCTTTAAACAGCATGAGACTCTTGATACGGCACTGGATTCCTTCCACCGGAATTACACAAAGACATAAATACTAAGCTATAAGAGGTGTCTATATCCCGCCCGACACAAACAGACCACGCAATGCAATACCACCAAGTACTACAAAATCAGGGACAATCATGACCTCTACGGGAGACACAAGTCAGGAGGACTCTAATACCGACCAACCACTATTGAGACTCGAAGACATCAATCTCGGTCAATTGCTCCATTAATTATCATTAACCGACGAAGACCTTATCATAAGGTAAAACCCCAAAAATCCAACCCCCATTATTAGTTATAAGGTCATTTTTCACTAGATCAAGGACAAGCAATAATCACAGGCGCCTTGCATTTATCTGTTAATCGCCAAAAATGAGCAATGATATCAATACCATAATGGTAAACCCTCGAACATTTACATTCTCCATATTATCTTGGCTTTCCTACCCATTTATTACCATACATTAGAATAACCTAACAAATATTTTCATTACAATTTAGATCTTATCATCAACACTTCAAATTAAACTAATAATAACCTTGCAATTTAAACGTCATCACGAGCATTTCATTTAAACAAATATTAACATGGCTATTCAACCATCATCATTAACATTACAACTTAAAACAAATATTATCGCTAACATTTCAATTTAAGCGAATAAAAACCTTGCAAATTAAACAGTATCACGAGCATTTCATTTAAACAATTATTAACATGGCGATTTAACCATCATCAATAACATTACAACTTAAAACACATATTATCTCTAACATTTCAATTTAAACGAATAATAACCTAACAAATTAAACATCATCACGAGCACTCAATTAACAATTATTGACATTGCGATTCAACCATCCTCATTAACATTGCAAATTAAAACAAATATTATCATTTCAATTTAATGAGTATTACCATCGCAGTTTAGCCAATATTAATATTGTAACTTAAACAATATTAATATTAATATTTCAACAAGTATTATCATTTGCATTCAATTTAAACAATATTAGCATTTAAGCATATAACAAGTATTAAAAATAATATCTAATATTAACATTGCCAATAACAAGTATAATCATTGCAAGTTAAACAAACATTAAGTCAAAGCACAGAGAATAACTCTGGGGAGATTAACTGTGTGGAATTGGTGTAGAATCAAATCAAATATACATTTGCAATAAATGCCCTTGCAGATCCACTAACTAATTCCCAAATAAAATGATATCCCTACCATAAACGATGTCAACTAATTTTGTCGACTAATTACCTAATAGAATTTAAATATACCTGTGCAATAAATGACTTGGCATATCCATTTTATATTGTTGTATTATTACAATGAGAAACCCTAACCTTCATTTGGCGGTTACCAACCATCACGTCAACAATTTATTTTTTTGAGTATTAATATTTCATCTTCAGCTGCGTTAACAATACAATAGGGTAACTTCACCTACTCCGATTTTAATAACGGGACGCTGTCATTGGCTCTCCTAACGACAAGCTATAGTCCAGATTCTTTTCTCAAAGAAATTACAATTAAAACACAGACGGACTATCATACAACTACAACATAGGGCAAATCGGATTAGAGTAATCCCAATATTCTGGTAAGTACATGGCGGTTATGAATAGATTACAATGTATATGGGAATGCATGGCAAATTGAATAGAATGTAATCTCTTGTCAAGTAAAAGATCAACATACATGGCAATACATTATCCATACGCCCCAGCTGATTTAACTAACCTAACCACACTGTGATGATTACGGACAGGCTGATTTAACCCAGCTAAATTAAATTAATGTGACAGCGCTGTAAGGAGAACACAATCTTCACAAATTGACATTCTGAGCTTAAGGATTTGCAGGTGGAGCTGAAATACAGGTTAGACATGCCTCAAATAAACAACGCTGAGCTAAACCAACAGTATTAACTCTACACCGACCGGATTTCCTTTAATTGACAGAATCAATTCACTCTGGAAATTTAGTTGCACCGACTCCCTGGCAGTTTACCCAGCACGTCCGCAACAGATATGCCCAATGCACTCAACACGGTCATAAAATGCCATTAACAAGAAGGTTGAGGCAACACACAGACCAAGGAAACGCTCAATAGATTAAGAAAAGAAACCCTCGGTAGAAGTGGCCCCCTATGTGTAAAACGCCCCATAAATGAAAAGGGAACCCACCGAAATTAACTACCATTAAATAAAAAAAAACGCCCTTGCGTGTAACACACTAGACAAGTACCGAGACCCAACGATCGCTTCAGAATATATCCCCATAATTTCCTGAGAGAGTTTTTCTATTGGTTAATTTTCCCGGGATAATGAGGGTATTACTAGAATACGTGGGAAATTCTCGTAGTGACCTTAGATAAAAAAAAATTATAACCTAACTTCTCGAGTACTCTAAGAATATCGGTACTACATCAGATTTGAACCAGCATGTCGCGAGATACATTGCATTCTATCTCGCCTCAGGAATATGCCAGACTTTCATTACATTTATTGATTCTTTTAATACTAAATTCCAACTCGAATAGTGCAGTGAAGACATGGTTTTTCAATATGAAGGAGGAACCCGCTGTAAAATAAAGCGCCCACTGTGCAGGTGAAAACACCCAATGGAAAGGAGAACCCACTGAAGACGCACACCAATGTATATGTAAAAAAATAACGACCAGGTAAAAAGAAAACCCACCAAAGGAGCCACCACGGGTATGTAAAAACGCCCAGGTAAAACAAAAGGAAACCCACTGAACAAAAACTGCCATTATATATATATAAACGCCAATAACAAATGCCCACCGTAACAAATTCGCCCTTTGTACAAAAGCGAGAATCCATTGAAACAAACCAAATCGCCCACTATATAAAGACGGAACCCTACTGCAAAAAGGCTGCCCACGGTACAAACAACGAAACCCACTGAGAGAAAAAAAGAAAAACCCGCCCACTGCATAAAAACGAAATAACATAAACCCACAACAAATCTACCTGAACCCTCAACTGCACTGTGATAAAAACGAAGATCTTCTGAAATACCACCCTTTTTTCTTACAGAGTATGAAGGATGAGGAAAAAACATTCCACAACAATACAACCATAATCGCAGCAGTAAATCACTATGCATTCTACTCTACTCAGTTCAGGAACATACCTTTGCCTTATTTGCTTGCCGCAATGATTCCTGTGCTCCTGCCGCTCCTGCTCCTGCTTGTCGACCGCAAAGAACTCACCGGTACCTCCCAGCCAAACACTAGGGGTACTCTCCTTCCCCCTCAGCCCCCCGAGCCGCAAAGGGGCCACACACAATCCAGACAATAGCCTAGCTTCTCAGCTCGCCTCCAAGGCTGAGCTACCACTCAAGTCAGCTGAGAATCCCCAACTCCTACAAGAAATCAGTCCAGTCTCTAGTCTGGCAGCATAACAATACCAATAGCTGAAAAGTCCCCTTTCTTTCCCCCTCTGCCTTTTTTTTATCCAGTCTCAAACCGTAAATCCTCTTCTTCTTTTTTTTAGGTTTTCCCCCTCCCCCTTTTCCTTTTTATTTTCTTAATTTTCTTTTTATTTTATTTTATTTTATTTTTTAAAACTCAAAGAGTAAGTGCGCTCATTAATAATTTCCTTTTATTTTTACATGCGTAACTTTTTATTAAAGGTAGAGGCGGTGGGGATTAATAAATTTATGGAAAGAGAATCCATTAATCATTTTCGTTATTCTATAAATTTAAGATTAAGGAATACACGACAATTTGTTTATATATATATATATATATATATATTCATTTTTTCTATTTACAAGCATGCATTCATCATTGTAATTTATCATTATCCATCATTTAAATTCACCATTAATAT
>ML796789.1:265440-280738 GCA_009831015.1 Picea engelmannii | reverse complement strand
ACAGTTTTTAGACTTGTACTAGATTCTGAATTGGGCGTCACTGGGTTAGGGAAGTTGTTTAGGAATCTCTTAAAGCGTTAAGGTCTTAGGGCTATTAGGTTTGTTTCCTTCATCCACATCAATGCGACGTGCCCTTCAGGACGTACCACGTGCTCCAAGGGTGCCACTCGCCTCGTTCATTTCCTTTACGCGACGTGCCCTTCAGGATGCACCACGTGCTCCAAGGGTGCCACTCGCTTCTCGTGTTTCTTTTGTGCGACGTGCCCTTCAAGATGCACCACGTGCTCCAAGGGTGCCACTCGCCAACTGGACTGATTGGTAGACATCTATAACCCCTGGAGTCAACACTCCGCCAGGTGAACTTATAGAAGACTAAGGGTTCTAAGGAATAAGGCCCCCGCATTATTGCACGCCCCTTAGAATCATCGTGAGCGACTGTCGCAGTCTTCCCTCACAACATCGTGGATCCTCTCGAACTAGGTAATCGTTAACCTACAGTTCGAGCCATGGTGGGAGTGCTAGTAGGCGGTGGTAGGGTTGTTGTCTACCCCTCTCCCTCCACCTCTCTAGAATTGTGTGTGGCCCCTTTACTCCATATGTGAGTCTGGTCGGCAAGCTATCGTCAGCCTGCATCATCAACAATCATGTTATAAATGTCAACATCAAATCATCAAATCAAATGAAACATCATAGTAAACATATCAACCCAAAAGCACACTCCCTGACTCAGTCCGGAGTCCAAGGGGGTTCTACCGATGCCTTTGCATCCTCAAGGTCAAAAACCCTACACACTCAATGAAACTAAGTCAATAGCACCTGTCTACATCAAATAGTAACACATCATGTCATCTGTCAATCGCATCATAATCAAGTATAAATGGTCGAACATCATAAAAGTCCAGATCACTTGCGAGCAAGTGTCCTCAAATAATAAGTTTTCTCAGTGCCCCAAAGCGAGATGTTACAGGAAATAAGGTCGAAGGAGATCCAAGTTCAACAATAGGTGCAGGCCAAGGAAAGGAGGAATTTTGAGCTCAATTTCATTATCACCCACATATTTGGTGATGGTCTATGACCCATAATAGAGTGGGAGAGGATTTTGATGGGATCTTGTAAAGCAGTCTTTCTGCAAGTGCAACCAAAATTTTTTGCCCATTTGAAACTTATGTGGCACCCGATGTTGATCATGGCGCTGCTTGTACTTGTCATCTTGTCATTAGACTTCTATATGATATCCCGAACCTATTGGAAGATGTGTTGAATCCGCTCAATGAATTGAGTGGCTTTGTCAGCTTTAGTTGGGGCAGGAGATGATTCAGTTGAGGTGACCACAAGGGGTAGTGAAACATCTATGGGACCCAATGGTTGGAATCCTATCCCCACCTGAAAGGGGTTGTGGCTGATTAAGCTATGTAGGGCTCGGTTATAGATATTTTGAACATAGGGAATACTCTCATTCCATGTGCGAGGGTTCTTGGAATTATACATGTGCGGGATATGCACAATCATTCGATTTATGACCTCACTTTGGCCATCTGTCTGGGGGTGGAAGTTCATGGATTTTGTGAGCTTGGTGTCCATCAATGACCAAAGTCTTGACCAGAATGTGCTATTTAATTGACTGTCCCAATCCAAGATAATGGTTTGTATGATCCCATCCTACATGCCCCGTTATGGCCCTCCATCCCTACCAAATTACCATCCGACATCCTAAAATTCAACAGAAAACCTAAGGAATATCCTAATAATCATGTTATGACTTTTGATTTATGGTGTTCTTCCAACTCTTTGATATATTATTCCAATCATATTATACTTTTTTCAGAGAACACTTACAGGTGTGACAAAAAAATGGTACATTGAACTGTCGTGTAACTCCTTTGCCGAATTTAATTCTCTTGCCATGGCTTTCCTAATGCATTTTAAATTTATTATAAGGTACAATACCAATAGTACATATATTTTTACCTCACTCTGGAAATCCTCTTCCACCCACATATCTAATCACATCCATGAGTGGGGACGACGAAGACGGTTGATTAAATCTCCCATTCTGGACCAACTCCTCGTAGATTGTTTACAAAGTTTCTCTTGCCTCCCATAACCCACGATGTTTCTATGGGAAATGTAGTTATTGAGGAGAAGGATATCGGTCATGTGCAGTATTTGGACTTGGTTTACTCCCATTATGGCACACTTTACGACTTGGTTCCCTACGCTCCTCGTTCATTGAAATATCCATCAAGACCTTCTCTGAAACCTAGTTCCGCTCCAAGTACCAACACTAATTCTGCTCCTTCTCAAACCTCTAAGGTGAATTCAATCCAATCCACTTCATCTCCACAACCAGTAGGTAAGAGGAAAATCAAGGGTAAATCTAAGAAACCTTCTAACAAGGAGGATAATTCTAAGACTATTGTTACTCAACCGATAAGGAAGCCTAAATATACTTGTATGATTTGTGAGGAATAACACTACACAAAATACTTCCCTCATCATGAGGTTGTTGCTAAATATCTAAAGGGTACCTCCCAACCAGTTCAACAACAATATTTGGTTGCACAAAACCCTCTACCTTCGCAAAGAGGCGACCTGGGTCATTCCCACCATGGGGATGCTTCCATGAACACCTCTGAAGTGTACATGTTTAAGATGATTATTGTCATGACTCGAGAAAATATATATGACACTCCTTCAAGTTATCAAACTAAAGGAATGGCTATTGATCATCCATCCACATCCACTCCTCCTCCATCTTCCAATCCTCTTCATATTGAGAAGACAACTTCTAACACAATGGTGTGCCCTCCCAAGAGCGCAATTCGTAAAGAGACATTTAATCCAAATGCCTGTGTTTCCCAAAACTAAAATATAGTTGAATATTTAGTGCAAGTGCCTTGTGCTATGTCAACCCTCGAAGTTCTACAACATTTTCCAAGTCAACATAGAACCAAGTTTTCAGCCATTAGAGCCATGGATCCTGAGGAGTTGAACTTGATTACGTTTAATCACATAGAATTACAAATTCAAGTTTTGGTTGGTGGAAAGAACATCCATCGCACTATTTTGGATGAGGGATCCTCCACCTGTGTCGGTCTTTGCCTTGTTGGAGAGACTTTGTTTTTCCTACACTTACCCTATCCCCTACCACCCTGAAATTGTTTGATGGATGTGGTTTCTAGCCTTACGAACTCTTGCAATATTTTGTTGCAATGTTGAAGGGTAAAACCGTTTTGGTTGATATTGAAGTGGTTAATGCACCCCTAGATTATAATTTTTTATTATGTCATAGTTGTTTCTATGCAATGATTGTCATCGCGTATTCGGTTTTTCATATCTTACGATTTCCCCATCAATAAAAAATTATCATTGTTGACCAACTTAACTATACAACTCCAGATCTTCACAATGTCACAACGAATAATGTGCCTTTTCTAGGATAGAATAGTTTCAAGAGTGTAGGAGTAGGTCTCCTTAATTATTCCTCACTAATGGGGTTTTTTCCTTTACCTCTTCCTCCCACCCCGCAGGTTTCCACGTTAAACATGATTTCGAATCAAGTGCAACGATCCGTAGAATTATCTGATCCTTTGGTAGGATCTGGTCTCGACAAGCATAGTTCACTGTCTCTGTCAAGCTCATTAAAAAATTAAATAGAACCCCCTTCATTCGAATTGAGTCTCACTCTATTTCGAATACTTGAACCCTCTTTTCCTCCGCCTAGTGAAATTGTTCCTATTAGTAACCCAATGCCTAAACCGGGAAAGAAGAACAATCACCGAAGGAAATGACACTTTGGGGGAAGGTATCCAGCCTCTGGACATCATGATGGAGCGAAGCCACTAGATTATGCCAAAGAAACTAGGGGAAAAACACCTCTAGAGAAACATGATGCTAGGAGTGATCCTCACTTGGGTTTTGGTCCCATCGTAATGTAGTAGTATTTTCTAGAATGAGCTTAGTTTTTGTTCTTTCTCGTGATCGTCAATAAATGAGAATAGGTTACCGAGCCCAGTATTTGTTCTTTCTCATGCTTGTTAATACATGAGAATAAGTTATCGAGTATACTTTTATCTTTTTCTCGAACTCGTAAAAGCTATACGAAAAAGGAACTTTTTGGAGTCTCCTTTAAGCTTTTTTCAGACTCCCTAAACATGAAAATATTTTCGAGTGGGATTGCTTCCTTTCACACTCGTTAATGCATTTGAAAGGACATCTTTCACGTGGTATTTTATCTATTTTTTGGCCTCGAAAGACTAATTATGAAAAAGTAACACTCTAATCAAGCATGATTAGAAGAGTTCTCCCCTGTATTGTTTTACGTTTTTTTTGGGATTAGGAGACTAAATTTATGAAAAGTCACTCTTAGAGTCATCTTTAAGTTCTTTTCAGTCTCTCTAAACATGAAAAAACACCAAATTTACCTTCTTTGGGATCGTAAAAATATGCATCGAAGGACTTATGTAATTCCAATCTCCAGGACCCATATGAGACCGAACACCTCCTTCCTTAGGTTCATTAAACATATGTTGAGGGACTCATCTAAAGGATGAGCTATACCAAGCATTTTTTGTCCTCCTCAAGCTCATTAAAAAGAAATAGGTACTCATCTATCTGGATGGAGGGGAATTTAAGGAAGTGAGTCAAGTTTTTTATCATTTATGGCATCTATTGTCTCCCTTGAACATGGCACTTGTTTGTATCTTTTCTTATAGTTGGGTAATCTACTTTTCTTTGAGTCATACCAATTACATGTATCTCCATACTTTTTCTTCCAATCAAAGAGTGCTCTTATTTTCATCACATTATGTTCTCGGTAATCGTAGAGTCAATGTTGTCAGGTCAGTTTTCATGCTTCATAATGTTCAAGGGAAGTTTCACTCCAAACCATTCATCTACAATATTACCAGTTTCCATTTCCCGTGTCAGTACATACTAATTCGATTCACCATATCATATCACTTTCCTATGTTAGTTTCATATCGATGATAAGGGATACATCACGACCCTCCTTCGACAATTATTTTCATGTCGACTTAAGCACATTACCTGGGACTTAGATTTATAAACCAGTTAGTACCTTGGGACCTACATGCCTCAATGGAAGTCCTCCTCACTTCCGACAATAGGTTTATATCATTGACCTCTGATTGGATGATTCCATGAATGTTTAACCTCGGCTCATTTATTCACATCGATAGAATGTACTAGGGTACCTAAGGAGTCATTAACATCATTGGTTATCTCCCTCGCACTTGTTAATGGTTTACATCAATGATCTGTAATCAAGTGGTTTCTACCATGTTTGACATCAAATGATCTATTCACATGGCTAGATTCGTACCGAACCAGGATCGGGACAAAGACCATGGGTTGGGAATTCACTCTATTATATGCTTTTACCAGGATACAATTGAGATCATTTGAGAATGAAGATATATATATATTGTCACATATATCCACATTGTATTAATTCATGGCTATGTTTTGTCATTTCGTAGATCCACTATGTATTTTTTGTGGTTGCGAGCAGTTCATGTCATGGAGGTATGGATCCACATTGTATCTTCGGTGGCCATATCCTTAGTCAGTATTTTCATGGATCTATAGTGTATTGGTCGGATTTCATGCTTTGAGTAATCTCATATTCTGAGCATAGGTATTCCTTCCTTGGAAATGGAACATATATTAATATTGTTTCATGATTGTTTGCATCTTATGTCAGGTTCTCCAACTCGAGCACCCTTGCATTGAATAATTTGTAAATTTTTTTGGACATCATTTTCTCTTCTAAGTTCACACTTTAGGGGGCATATGTTACACATCAAAATGTCACATTTGTGTTTTACACCCTAAGTGTTGCAAGTGTCACAAAGTGACGTATGCACCTCGATAAGTGTCGCATTCACTGTCACAAGTGTCGTATGCACCTTCCCAAGTGTCGCATTCACCTTGTGAGGTGTCTCCACCCCTTAAAATCATTAAAACAATTTTTCATGACCCCTAAGTCATATGGGAGGAGGAAAACCATCATTTCTAGGTCAAAACACACTTTTTCCTTGGAAAATTTGACCTTTTTTTTTAGCATTTATGAAGTGTGGCACCCCCCTATCCATACTGGGGTGCATACATGGTGCACCCTTTCCCACTATAGGGGAGATCCATTTCTAGTGTGATGCTATGTCTCTCACTAGGGAGGAGCGTCATTCTTTTTAGAGAAAGGGGTGATCTCCCCCACCTTATTATATGGGATAGCTCTTTGAGATGGGGTTAGTAATGTTCGACCCTCATGATTGGGCCTCATCTTAGGATTATCCAAGCCTCAAGGAGCCATATCCTTAACCATATCCCTCATTTTCTCATGTTTTTTGTGCCTCTCAATCATATATATTGAGGGATTTCCAAGGTGAAAAGGGGGAAGGATTGGATCATATCAAACCTCTGATCTCACAGGAAGTTTTTAGGTATAAAACCTTTGTTTTTGGTAGATTTGTAAAATGGATGGACGAAGAGATATTGGAGAGGTTGTATCATCATCCATGGTTTGTAAGTATTCTCTTTGGGTTCTCATATGAATATACTTGGCCTATTTCCTTCAAGCTTGTGTATGCTTTCATGCGCTTGTATATTGTTCCTTCAATATTTGTAGATGAATTTTCTTTACCTAATCCACTAGATTAGGAGATATTTTTTTCTCTTTTCTTCCCATTTCAAGTATCAATTTGCATCGGGAATTTTGTATATCAAGCTTGGATTGGAAGAATAAAGGACAAACTTCGAAACAAGGTGCATCACACCCCTTCTCCCTCTCTTTTTATGATTGGTTAAACTGAATTCAAAGGAATGTTAGTGTCCACCTGTAGTGTTTCTATCTTAGTATAGGGGTTTATAATCCAAGGGAGGTTTCACCTCACTGTAAGGGAAACATTCTGTAGTAGAAACATAAGATGAATTCAAATTTGTATATTCCATCTTTTCCTTTTATAAATTAGAAAGAAACATAATGTGGAAGGTGAAGAATTTGTAACTGATTCTTGAGAATCCAAGAAATCCCAAGGAACAGTTACCAAACTCAACTATATAAATCAAATAGGACCCATTTCATAAGGGATTTTAGCTCTTTGAGATTTCATGCACTACTGTTGAAACTCCAATGAGAAGAATCATGTTTGGCCAAACTATTTTCTAGAGAACTATGATTCTTGTGTTGCACTTGTTGTGGACTACTATACTACGTTCTAATCAGTACTTAGGTTATGTAAGAATGCATTTCACATTACAAACTATTCTTATGTGTGTTTACTACATTCTTGTTTCTATTCTAAGGGAATATTTTTTTGAATGTATGAATATAAGACTATAATTGATTGTTTCAATGCTAGACTATTCTAGGTTTGTAGTCATTTACTCATATTCTCATCTATACTCTATGTGAACTATTTCATGGGCCATTGATAAGAGCATGTGTGGTTCTTTGTTTTTTTTCTACTTATAGTTTCATCCAGACTCATGCATTTTCATCTTAGATTAGTTTCATTTCACTCCTTATATTAGAAACCATCATCAATGGATTAGGTTGCAATTGATAAACCCCAAACCAATAATAATTATCAAAACAAAATCTGGATGGGTTCCCTATTCCAAACAGTGTGAGGTCTAATTGGCAGTTCTCATCAAGGGTATCTCCTGCTATTGAATAAAGTTAAACAAACCATGCCAGCAAGGTTTTTGGCACATAGTTATAAGACCCTAGGTTTAGTTTATTCAACCAAAAAAACCCTTTAGATATCGACCCTTTCATCATCACTTGCATGTAATTGAAGTCTCACTTGAGGCATATACTAGGGCTGTAGGAACTAAGTTTCTGCAGGGATGAGGGGATGTGAGGCTATCATCATATCCATTACTATTTATCCACCTTGTGTGAAATATCTTTATTCATATCTTTTTATTAGTTAACAAACTCTATTGTGCATAACCCTTATAACATAGATTGCAACATAAGTCACCCATTATATCATTCATTATTATTGTGCATCAATATTCTAGTAAACAGATCTATACTAATCATGCATAAAGATAACATCCATGAGAAATCATATCAACACAACACATTTAGACATAAGATTTAATGTGGTTCATCCAATCCTTGGTCTATGTCCACAACAACTCGCTTCTATATTATTCTTCATGAAATCGTCAACTCAGGAATGCACACTACACTTACAATAGATATAACATACCATACTATAAAGACCTTCCTAGTCACTCTGAAGTGCAAGCCCAACTCTCTCTCTCCAAAACCTCCAGTAAGGATTCTCGCTCATACAGAACCTAATCTATTACTCTCAACAACATATTCTTCCCCAACCCATTACATATTTATACATAGAGTTAGGGCTCAAAACCCAAATAGTTTATCCCAAAACCCTAATATGTCCTAGTCGTTTTCCTTCTTTTTCACTAGCATGTTTTTTTTCCTTATTTTTCTCCAGCTTCATGCTTTTACGCGTGATTTGACTTATTCTTTGACCCCAAAAACTGCTTCCTTTTCTACTTTTTTGCATGCTCTTCAAAACTTAGTTATTTAAATTGTCTATCCAACAGTCCCCCAACACTCACTTGTGGCTTGTCCTGAGCCACTTAAGCCTGTTGTGGCATGCTCTTCCATACCTCCATGAACTTTTGAAGGGTTTCTCTTGTCGTAGTGACTTCTTGATTTACCTCATCTTCTTTCTCCAAAATCTCCTCTACTACCTATGTAGTCAGGGTCATGAGCTTCTCCTCGTTATCTTGTGCTACTTTCTTCAACGTGCCTTGTGTAGCTTCTAATGCCCCTATCACCCTGAGTGCTTCATCATGCATGGGTACCAATCGTTGTGTGAGATTATTATGCTCTTCCCTTAGTTGTTCTATCTAGTTCTATGATTGCATGTTCACCATGATGATAGCTATGTGCTCAAATGGTGGTAGCGTGATTATATTCCCCATGGCCTTCTGCACCTTCTCCTATGCATTCCTTAATCTTTCCTTGACGGCCTTCATCTTTGGATCCTCCATCAAATTTGTCCAATTTTTTGTTATTTCTTCACATAACTTCGCACACTCCTCATCCAGACTCTTAATGCTTGCCACCAAGGTTATGGTTTTTCTTTCTCTTTGTTTCTTTTGCTTAAGTGGTGTCCCTGGTGTAGTGGGCACTTCCAACTCCTTGATTCTGGTGTGAAATCCTTGAATGCCCTCACTAATTTTTTATACATGTTCCTCTAGTGTGGATTCTACCACTATTGGCACCTTTGGAATCTCCTTATATAGTTTCCAGACAACCCTATGTATCCTCTATGCTTTTTTCTTAGCCTCATCCTTCTCCTTCAATATCCTCTCTATATTTTGCTCGGCCTCGTCCTTCTCCTACAAAAATGTCCTATAATCCTTCTACTTTTATACCTTATCATTCATTACCTTAGACAACTCCTTTGACATTGAATCAACGTAGAACTATATTTCATGCACAATACATATCGGTAAGCCTTGTAGTGCTCCTATGGGCATATGTGAAGCGACTAAGTCCAAGTGACTTGGTACTCGTGCCTGCTCTTGCATCTCTAACATGGGGAACTCAATTTCATATTGAAAGATCTTCAAAACTCGGTGCATTGCTATTATCTTTGACAAGTAAGAAGTGGTGGCCCTTGCTTCCATAGTCACACTTGTCATTGGTCCTTCATGGGATCTTCACTCTAGTGCTCTCCTTGTTTCCTCCCAGAGTTGTTGCAATGTCGTTAACTGTTCCTGCACCTTTTGGTGCAGTTATTCATATTTCTATGACATTTGTAGAGTTCCCTCTTCTACGACATCCCTCACTTGATGTTGGTGCAAGCATATTTTGGGGAGAAAAGACAATTTTGGAGTCTACATCATAAATGGAGGAAAAGAAGCATGTCGAAGAGGGAGGAAAAGTAGCATTTTGAAGAGGGAGGAAAAGTAGCATGTCAAAGAGGGAGGAAAAGAAATGTATCGAAGACTGAGGAAAGCAGTGTGGCGCACATGTAGATAAACCTAGCCATGTTAGGGTTAGAGTTTTTTATATGACTATAATGTCTATGATCCAATAGAGTAGTATAAATAAATACCTAGGAGGTCTAGTAGAGGTTGGTCAAGGAGCTAGTGAATCGGTTTTATGAACTAGAGAGAAGGCTTTTGAGGGTTAGGTCGCAGGTTGTGGAGCCTGGTGTGGTCTAGTCCACCTCACAAATTGAACTTGTTATATTTTTTATTGTATTCATGGAGAATGTAAATCATGTAGCGCTATCTTTGGAGAATGATGAATAAAATAGTTGAAAAGACAAATATTTGTGGACGTAGCCCTAATGGGGGGTGAACCATGGTAACCTTGTTGTGTTACTGTGTGTGAATGGTTATTTTATTGTTCCTGTTATCTATCATTGAAAAAATGAATGGTTATCTTAGATGATTACAGTGTATAACATGAATGGATGGTTTCCTCAATGAATGAGTCATCGATCTAGATGAATGAGTAACAAATATGATTCATAAGAAAAAGACATAGATCGCATTCCCAATCTCTTCCCTAACTATAGACATTTGAGTCTTGCAGTCCCCCATAACTATAGACTGTGTTGTGAACTATGTGTGCAGTGTTACCTTATGGTTACAAGGAGGGCTGATAGTTTGAGGGTTTTGTTGGAAACCTTTGATATCATAACCTAGGTTATCCCCTACGTCCAACAAATGGTTTTGTTGTTGGTTGGAACTGTGCATGATAGATTGGAAGGGATCTGTTGAAGAACAACACAACGAATGAAAAAGTAGAAGGGAATGTATAGACCATGGAATCCAATAAAGGTGGATATTGAAATATGGTTAAGGAAAAAGGAACTCAAGTTTTCACAGAAGAAAAATAGAAACCCTAAATATACATTGTGAAAATATCTCGATAGATATGTGTTTAGCAAAATGAATGAAGTATTTTTCTATGAATTTCCACATCTGTTATAGGAGTGGTTATTTAGGTTTAAGGACAACCATCCTACAAATTGGATAAGATAGTTAGAGTGGCATCCTGTGGAGATCACGTAGTTGCAGCAATTCAACAATAAATTCATGTGTGCAGTAAATTTTTGGTTAGACAGTATTATTGCAGCGTTTACCACTAAATTTGCAGTTGATACTGTGAAGTTGTACACTTCTGGAGAGAAGGATTTTCTAAAGGGACCCATAGGTAGGTACACAAGATCACTATATACTTCCATCAAGATGTTATAATATGAAAAAGGTGTGATGACCATGGAATCATACAACTAAATGTCCTTGTGCACATGGGGTAAGGGGGGGAAGCACTGATAGGAGTTTGATATATGGACATGGATCTATATAAGGGGAAACAAAAGGAGGAAATGGACCTGATCATGATGGAGGAGGACTAGATAAAGCAGATAATGAAAAAATTTGGAACGATGCACGACAGTAGACCTTACCAGTATAAGATGAATAACAAAAAGAGTGCCATAGCTGACAGAGAGGGCTTGGTGAGCGATGAATAAGAGGTAGAGGATGTTCACAATGTGGAAGAGATTGATAAAATCATGTGTGCAACATATGAAATAAAAACAAGAGGTATAGGGTCAGGAACAAAATGCAGCACTCCAGTCCATATCATAGTTAGTGTGCAACCTACAACCCCATGTGTGACTAATACACCTAAAGGAACACAAGCTTTTAGACAACCAATTTTTAGTAGAAGGGGTACAACAGGTCAGGGGACCAATAATGGAAAATCAGTTGGGGGTACAGGTTTAGGAAGTAGCAGTCAACTATCTACACCGAGTGGAAGCGGTAGTTCAACAAGTTTCAAAATGGCAGGAGTAGATCCCACTTCCAGATTACTAGAGTTTCGTGGTGAGGCGTCAGAGGATCATGAGAAGCATTTATTCATCTTTGAAAATATTTGGGAGGAAAAGTAGATCAAGGAAACAGATACAAAAGTGGCACAGTTGGCTATCACATTCAGAGACTGCATGTTATACTGGTACATGAGCCTTGATGTAAATAGTCAATAAGGAGCAGGAGCACAAAAGACTGTCACGGAGGTAAAAATGCTATTGATAAATGAATTTTCAGAAGCCAAGTTCAGAAGACCAGTATATGAACGAAGTAATTGAGATTAGGAAGAAACCAGGTGAGTCTATCTGGGAGATTGATCAAAGGTTTAAACGTCTAAAAGGTAAGTTGAAGTACTATAGTATTGACATGCAACATAGGAAGCTATTTGTGAACTCATTATTACCACACTAAAAGTATCATTTGAGACAGTAGAAGCTCCAAACTCATGTCGAGGCTCTGTAAAAATCCCTATAGCTGGAAGAAAACCAGTATCAACAGAAAGATCCAGCGATAGAAGAGATGAAAGAGGATCTAAAGTCTAACATTTTAGTTGAACTAGAATAAGGGGAAGGAGAAGTGAGAAGTTGTCTGGTGCACGTTATGCTGGGAAAAAGGACACCATAAGAATGAATTTCCAAACTTTGTGTAGTACTTGGCAGCAAGGGTGTGTTGGAAGTAGGCTGAATTAGAAAGAAAGTCTTTTTCGGGAAGAAAGGTATGAACAAGGAAATCGATAGTTGGAAGGAAGAGCAGCACGCGCACATGCATGGAAGACCTAACAACAATAGGGTTAGGGTTTTTGTAATACATTGTAATGGATAATGAGCTAGAAATGTATATATATAGATACCTAGGAGGTCTAGAGAGGGATAAGTTGTCCATATAAAATAATGCAGGAGGGAGTTGTTGAGTCTGAAGAGACGAAGGAAGGAAGGAGTCCTATTTTGATAACTAGTTTGTAATACTATGTAATTTGATCCAATTTTGTAAGTTGTTGAGATGAAGAGGGGCCAGGAGGGTGGATCTTGAGGGTTAGATCACAGGTTAAGGAGCATGGTGTGATTTAGTCTGCCTCATAATAGATCTCAACCCAACTGAGAATGAGTTGTAAATCACGTGGCGTTGTAGTTTGGAACCACCATAATAGAAGATCTTGAGAGCCAGATCTTTGTGGACGTAGCCTAGGGGGGGTGAACCACAGTAAAACCTTTGTTATGTGATTGAATTCTTGTGTCTCTTTTACTTCTTATGAGTAGATGTTAGCATGATGAATGAATGAGATAATGAGTTTGATTACATCACATACATAATTAGGAATGATAGTACATTACTTTAATAAGTTAAATAGAACTCTCAGAGCACACTTCTCAGATCTCCATTCAATCCTGGACTGCAAACACTTGAGTATTGCAGTCACCCATTAAGACTATCTCGGGTGAGACTTCACAATGCATCATGTGTGTTTCATTGCCTTATGGTTTACCAGGAGGGTCGATAGTTTTAGAGGATTTTTTGGAACCATAGTATACTTGAACTTGGGTCAATCATGTTAAAGGTATAACTCAGAGGAAACTTAAAGCCAACAAATGGTTTTGTTACCTATTGGAGTAGCATAGGATTGACTGGATGTGATCTGTTAAAAGAGGGTAAGATATGCGGAAGGCGGGTCAAAATAATACTGAATTGGACAACAAGAAGGTGAGAAGAATGCACTGCTAGAAAGGGGATGTTGAGACTATGGAATCCCACAAAAGAAAATATTGAAAGCTGGTTGAAGACAAAGGAGTTAGAGTTTGTGCAGAAAGATAACATAAACTCTAGAGTAACACCATGCAAATACCTTGAGAAGTATGTGTTTCTTGATCTGCATGAAGTATTTTTCTGTGATTTTCCACAGTTACTGCAGGAGTGGATATTAAGGTTGAAGGATAACCATGCAAAAAAATTGGATCTGATAGTTAGAGTGGACCTCAGTTCAGATTGAGCAGTTAGAGTAGGTGAATAACAAATTCAACTACGTAGTATATTTTTGGCTTGACAATATTGTAGTAGGCTTTATAACATAATTTGCAGTAGATACCGTGAAGTCGTACAACGAAGTAGAACAAGAGTTTCTATGCGGGATTCGAGGAAGGTATATTAGATCGTTGTATACTTATATTACTATATTTCTCTATAATAAAGGTGTAATGAAAATGGAATCATACAACTAAACTTCCCTGCATGCATGGAGGAAGGGGGAAGCACTGACATATTAAGGAGAAATGGATAAAGGAAAGAAGGAGGAACCCTTGGACCCAATCATGATGGACGATGACTAGATCAAGCAGATCATGGAGATAGTTGCAAAGATACGTAGTGGAGTACCCTACCAATACAAGGTTAACACCAAGAAGAGAGTCATTGTCATGAGGTAAGGCTTGGAAAGTGATGAAGAGGAGGTATAGTATCTCCAAGATGTGGAGTAGATTGAGGAAATCATGTGCGCAACATATGAGAGGAAGATGAGAGGTCCAAGAGCAGGAATAGAAGGTAGTAATCCTATCCATATTCATTTCAGTGTAGAACCCATCAACCCATGTATGACTAACACACCAAAAAGAACACCACCATTTAGACAACCAAAATTCAGGAGAAGGAAGACATCAGGAAGTGCATCTACAAAAGGAACAAAAACTAGGGGAGCTAGTTCAGGAAGCATTAGTCAAGTATCTACACCACACATAGGTAGTAGTTTAGCATTCAGGATGGTTGGACACGATCCCACCATCATGTTAATAGAATTCAAAGGAGAAGCATCGAAGGACCCAAAAAATCACATGTTTATCTGTGAGAGGATATGGGAAGCAAAATAGATCACAGATGAGGAAAAAATGTCATAGCTATCGATTACACTAAGGGATCATGCACTATATTGGTATATGATTTTAGCCACAAACAATCCACTAGGGACAACCAGAATTATTATGGATATCAAGAAGTTATTGATAAATGGGTTTCAGAAGCCAAGTTCAGAGAACCAATACATGAATGAGATGATAGAAATTAGACAGAAACCAAGAGAATATGTATGGGATATTGACCAGAGACTCAAGCGAATAAAAGGAAAGTTGAAATATGTCATGATAGATATGTAGCATAGGCACCTGTTTGTCCATTCTCTACTACCACACTTGAAATATCCATTGCGACAACATAAGTTTTAGACATAGGCAGAAGTTCTGCAGGAAGCCTTACAACTGGAAGAAAACCAATATCAGAAGACGGATCCATCCATCGAAGAGATGAAGGAGGATTTGAAGAACTTAATGTTCCATATCAATAAGAACAAAAGTAAGGACAAACGGGAAGTCATTTGGTGTACCACATGAAGGATGGAAGGACACCACAAGAA
>ML796789.1:227478-256551 GCA_009831015.1 Picea engelmannii | reverse complement strand
GATAAGGAAGCCTAAATATACTTGTATGATTTGTGAGGAATAACACTACACAAAATACTTCCCTCATCATGAGGTTGTTGCTAAATATCTAAAGGGTACCTCCCAACCAGTTCAACAACAATATTTGGTTGCACAAAACCCTCTACCTTCGCAAAGAGGCGACCTGGGTCATTCCCACCATGGGGATGCTTCCATGAACACCTCTGAAGTGTACATGTTTAAGATGATTATTGTCATGACTCGAGAAAATATATATGACACTCCTTCAAGTTATCAAACTAAAGGAATGGCTATTGATCATCCATCCACATCCACTCCTCCTCCATCTTCCAATCCTCTTCATATTGAGAAGACAACTTCTAACACAATGGTGTGCCCTCCCAAGAGCGCAATTCGTAAAGAGACATTTAATCCAAATGCCTGTGTTTCCCAAAACTAAAATATAGTTGAATATTTAGTGCAAGTGCCTTGTGCTATGTCAACCCTCGAAGTTCTACAACATTTTCCAAGTCAACATAGAACCAAGTTTTCAGCCATTAGAGCCATGGATCCTGAGGAGTTGAACTTGATTACGTTTAATCACATAGAATTACAAATTCAAGTTTTGGTTGGTGGAAAGAACATCCATCGCACTATTTTGGATGAGGGATCCTCCACCTGTGTCGGTCTTTGCCTTGTTGGAGAGACTTTGTTTTTCCTACACTTACCCTATCCCCTACCACCCTGAAATTGTTTGATGGATGTGGTTTCTAGCCTTACGAACTCTTGCAATATTTTGTTGCAATGTTGAAGGGTAAAACCGTTTTGGTTGATATTGAAGTGGTTAATGCACCCCTAGATTATAATTTTTTATTATGTCATAGTTGTTTCTATGCAATGATTGTCATCGCGTATTCGGTTTTTCATATCTTACGATTTCCCCATCAATAAAAAATTATCATTGTTGACCAACTTAACTATACAACTCCAGATCTTCACAATGTCACAACGAATAATGTGCCTTTTCTAGGATAGAATAGTTTCAAGAGTGTAGGAGTAGGTCTCCTTAATTATTCCTCACTAATGGGGTTTTTTCCTTTACCTCTTCCTCCCACCCCGCAGGTTTCCACGTTAAACATGATTTCGAATCAAGTGCAACGATCCGTAGAATTATCTGATCCTTTGGTAGGATCTGGTCTCGACAAGCATAGTTCACTGTCTCTGTCAAGCTCATTAAAAAATTAAATAGAACCCCCTTCATTCGAATTGAGTCTCACTCTATTTCGAATACTTGAACCCTCTTTTCCTCCGCCTAGTGAAATTGTTCCTATTAGTAACCCAATGCCTAAACCGGGAAAGAAGAACAATCACCGAAGGAAATGACACTTTGGGGGAAGGTATCCAGCCTCTGGACATCATGATGGAGCGAAGCCACTAGATTATGCCAAAGAAACTAGGGGAAAAACACCTCTAGAGAAACATGATGCTAGGAGTGATCCTCACTTGGGTTTTGGTCCCATCGTAATGTAGTAGTATTTTCTAGAATGAGCTTAGTTTTTGTTCTTTCTCGTGATCGTCAATAAATGAGAATAGGTTACCGAGCCCAGTATTTGTTCTTTCTCATGCTTGTTAATACATGAGAATAAGTTATCGAGTATACTTTTATCTTTTTCTCGAACTCGTAAAAGCTATACGAAAAAGGAACTTTTTGGAGTCTCCTTTAAGCTTTTTTCAGACTCCCTAAACATGAAAATATTTTCGAGTGGGATTGCTTCCTTTCACACTCGTTAATGCATTTGAAAGGACATCTTTCACGTGGTATTTTATCTATTTTTTGGCCTCGAAAGACTAATTATGAAAAAGTAACACTCTAATCAAGCATGATTAGAAGAGTTCTCCCCTGTATTGTTTTACGTTTTTTTTGGGATTAGGAGACTAAATTTATGAAAAGTCACTCTTAGAGTCATCTTTAAGTTCTTTTCAGTCTCTCTAAACATGAAAAAACACCAAATTTACCTTCTTTGGGATCGTAAAAATATGCATCGAAGGACTTATGTAATTCCAATCTCCAGGACCCATATGAGACCGAACACCTCCTTCCTTAGGTTCATTAAACATATGTTGAGGGACTCATCTAAAGGATGAGCTATACCAAGCATTTTTTGTCCTCCTCAAGCTCATTAAAAAGAAATAGGTACTCATCTATCTGGATGGAGGGGAATTTAAGGAAGTGAGTCAAGTTTTTTATCATTTATGGCATCTATTGTCTCCCTTGAACATGGCACTTGTTTGTATCTTTTCTTATAGTTGGGTAATCTACTTTTCTTTGAGTCATACCAATTACATGTATCTCCATACTTTTTCTTCCAATCAAAGAGTGCTCTTATTTTCATCACATTATGTTCTCGGTAATCGTAGAGTCAATGTTGTCAGGTCAGTTTTCATGCTTCATAATGTTCAAGGGAAGTTTCACTCCAAACCATTCATCTACAATATTACCAGTTTCCATTTCCCGTGTCAGTACATACTAATTCGATTCACCATATCATATCACTTTCCTATGTTAGTTTCATATCGATGATAAGGGATACATCACGACCCTCCTTCGACAATTATTTTCATGTCGACTTAAGCACATTACCTGGGACTTAGATTTATAAACCAGTTAGTACCTTGGGACCTACATGCCTCAATGGAAGTCCTCCTCACTTCCGACAATAGGTTTATATCATTGACCTCTGATTGGATGATTCCATGAATGTTTAACCTCGGCTCATTTATTCACATCGATAGAATGTACTAGGGTACCTAAGGAGTCATTAACATCATTGGTTATCTCCCTCGCACTTGTTAATGGTTTACATCAATGATCTGTAATCAAGTGGTTTCTACCATGTTTGACATCAAATGATCTATTCACATGGCTAGATTCGTACCGAACCAGGATCGGGACAAAGACCATGGGTTGGGAATTCACTCTATTATATGCTTTTACCAGGATACAATTGAGATCATTTGAGAATGAAGATATATATATATTGTCACATATATCCACATTGTATTAATTCATGGCTATGTTTTGTCATTTCGTAGATCCACTATGTATTTTTTGTGGTTGCGAGCAGTTCATGTCATGGAGGTATGGATCCACATTGTATCTTCGGTGGCCATATCCTTAGTCAGTATTTTCATGGATCTATAGTGTATTGGTCGGATTTCATGCTTTGAGTAATCTCATATTCTGAGCATAGGTATTCCTTCCTTGGAAATGGAACATATATTAATATTGTTTCATGATTGTTTGCATCTTATGTCAGGTTCTCCAACTCGAGCACCCTTGCATTGAATAATTTGTAAATTTTTTTGGACATCATTTTCTCTTCTAAGTTCACACTTTAGGGGGCATATGTTACACATCAAAATGTCACATTTGTGTTTTACACCCTAAGTGTTGCAAGTGTCACAAAGTGACGTATGCACCTCGATAAGTGTCGCATTCACTGTCACAAGTGTCGTATGCACCTTCCCAAGTGTCGCATTCACCTTGTGAGGTGTCTCCACCCCTTAAAATCATTAAAACAATTTTTCATGACCCCTAAGTCATATGGGAGGAGGAAAACCATCATTTCTAGGTCAAAACACACTTTTTCCTTGGAAAATTTGACCTTTTTTTTTAGCATTTATGAAGTGTGGCACCCCCCTATCCATACTGGGGTGCATACATGGTGCACCCTTTCCCACTATAGGGGAGATCCATTTCTAGTGTGATGCTATGTCTCTCACTAGGGAGGAGCGTCATTCTTTTTAGAGAAAGGGGTGATCTCCCCCACCTTATTATATGGGATAGCTCTTTGAGATGGGGTTAGTAATGTTCGACCCTCATGATTGGGCCTCATCTTAGGATTATCCAAGCCTCAAGGAGCCATATCCTTAACCATATCCCTCATTTTCTCATGTTTTTTGTGCCTCTCAATCATATATATTGAGGGATTTCCAAGGTGAAAAGGGGGAAGGATTGGATCATATCAAACCTCTGATCTCACAGGAAGTTTTTAGGTATAAAACCTTTGTTTTTGGTAGATTTGTAAAATGGATGGACGAAGAGATATTGGAGAGGTTGTATCATCATCCATGGTTTGTAAGTATTCTCTTTGGGTTCTCATATGAATATACTTGGCCTATTTCCTTCAAGCTTGTGTATGCTTTCATGCGCTTGTATATTGTTCCTTCAATATTTGTAGATGAATTTTCTTTACCTAATCCACTAGATTAGGAGATATTTTTTTCTCTTTTCTTCCCATTTCAAGTATCAATTTGCATCGGGAATTTTGTATATCAAGCTTGGATTGGAAGAATAAAGGACAAACTTCGAAACAAGGTGCATCACACCCCTTCTCCCTCTCTTTTTATGATTGGTTAAACTGAATTCAAAGGAATGTTAGTGTCCACCTGTAGTGTTTCTATCTTAGTATAGGGGTTTATAATCCAAGGGAGGTTTCACCTCACTGTAAGGGAAACATTCTGTAGTAGAAACATAAGATGAATTCAAATTTGTATATTCCATCTTTTCCTTTTATAAATTAGAAAGAAACATAATGTGGAAGGTGAAGAATTTGTAACTGATTCTTGAGAATCCAAGAAATCCCAAGGAACAGTTACCAAACTCAACTATATAAATCAAATAGGACCCATTTCATAAGGGATTTTAGCTCTTTGAGATTTCATGCACTACTGTTGAAACTCCAATGAGAAGAATCATGTTTGGCCAAACTATTTTCTAGAGAACTATGATTCTTGTGTTGCACTTGTTGTGGACTACTATACTACGTTCTAATCAGTACTTAGGTTATGTAAGAATGCATTTCACATTACAAACTATTCTTATGTGTGTTTACTACATTCTTGTTTCTATTCTAAGGGAATATTTTTTTGAATGTATGAATATAAGACTATAATTGATTGTTTCAATGCTAGACTATTCTAGGTTTGTAGTCATTTACTCATATTCTCATCTATACTCTATGTGAACTATTTCATGGGCCATTGATAAGAGCATGTGTGGTTCTTTGTTTTTTTTCTACTTATAGTTTCATCCAGACTCATGCATTTTCATCTTAGATTAGTTTCATTTCACTCCTTATATTAGAAACCATCATCAATGGATTAGGTTGCAATTGATAAACCCCAAACCAATAATAATTATCAAAACAAAATCTGGATGGGTTCCCTATTCCAAACAGTGTGAGGTCTAATTGGCAGTTCTCATCAAGGGTATCTCCTGCTATTGAATAAAGTTAAACAAACCATGCCAGCAAGGTTTTTGGCACATAGTTATAAGACCCTAGGTTTAGTTTATTCAACCAAAAAAACCCTTTAGATATCGACCCTTTCATCATCACTTGCATGTAATTGAAGTCTCACTTGAGGCATATACTAGGGCTGTAGGAACTAAGTTTCTGCAGGGATGAGGGGATGTGAGGCTATCATCATATCCATTACTATTTATCCACCTTGTGTGAAATATCTTTATTCATATCTTTTTATTAGTTAACAAACTCTATTGTGCATAACCCTTATAACATAGATTGCAACATAAGTCACCCATTATATCATTCATTATTATTGTGCATCAATATTCTAGTAAACAGATCTATACTAATCATGCATAAAGATAACATCCATGAGAAATCATATCAACACAACACATTTAGACATAAGATTTAATGTGGTTCATCCAATCCTTGGTCTATGTCCACAACAACTCGCTTCTATATTATTCTTCATGAAATCGTCAACTCAGGAATGCACACTACACTTACAATAGATATAACATACCATACTATAAAGACCTTCCTAGTCACTCTGAAGTGCAAGCCCAACTCTCTCTCTCCAAAACCTCCAGTAAGGATTCTCGCTCATACAGAACCTAATCTATTACTCTCAACAACATATTCTTCCCCAACCCATTACATATTTATACATAGAGTTAGGGCTCAAAACCCAAATAGTTTATCCCAAAACCCTAATATGTCCTAGTCGTTTTCCTTCTTTTTCACTAGCATGTTTTTTTTCCTTATTTTTCTCCAGCTTCATGCTTTTACGCGTGATTTGACTTATTCTTTGACCCCAAAAACTGCTTCCTTTTCTACTTTTTTGCATGCTCTTCAAAACTTAGTTATTTAAATTGTCTATCCAACAGTCCCCCAACACTCACTTGTGGCTTGTCCTGAGCCACTTAAGCCTGTTGTGGCATGCTCTTCCATACCTCCATGAACTTTTGAAGGGTTTCTCTTGTCGTAGTGACTTCTTGATTTACCTCATCTTCTTTCTCCAAAATCTCCTCTACTACCTATGTAGTCAGGGTCATGAGCTTCTCCTCGTTATCTTGTGCTACTTTCTTCAACGTGCCTTGTGTAGCTTCTAATGCCCCTATCACCCTGAGTGCTTCATCATGCATGGGTACCAATCGTTGTGTGAGATTATTATGCTCTTCCCTTAGTTGTTCTATCTAGTTCTATGATTGCATGTTCACCATGATGATAGCTATGTGCTCAAATGGTGGTAGCGTGATTATATTCCCCATGGCCTTCTGCACCTTCTCCTATGCATTCCTTAATCTTTCCTTGACGGCCTTCATCTTTGGATCCTCCATCAAATTTGTCCAATTTTTTGTTATTTCTTCACATAACTTCGCACACTCCTCATCCAGACTCTTAATGCTTGCCACCAAGGTTATGGTTTTTCTTTCTCTTTGTTTCTTTTGCTTAAGTGGTGTCCCTGGTGTAGTGGGCACTTCCAACTCCTTGATTCTGGTGTGAAATCCTTGAATGCCCTCACTAATTTTTTATACATGTTCCTCTAGTGTGGATTCTACCACTATTGGCACCTTTGGAATCTCCTTATATAGTTTCCAGACAACCCTATGTATCCTCTATGCTTTTTTCTTAGCCTCATCCTTCTCCTTCAATATCCTCTCTATATTTTGCTCGGCCTCGTCCTTCTCCTACAAAAATGTCCTATAATCCTTCTACTTTTATACCTTATCATTCATTACCTTAGACAACTCCTTTGACATTGAATCAACGTAGAACTATATTTCATGCACAATACATATCGGTAAGCCTTGTAGTGCTCCTATGGGCATATGTGAAGCGACTAAGTCCAAGTGACTTGGTACTCGTGCCTGCTCTTGCATCTCTAACATGGGGAACTCAATTTCATATTGAAAGATCTTCAAAACTCGGTGCATTGCTATTATCTTTGACAAGTAAGAAGTGGTGGCCCTTGCTTCCATAGTCACACTTGTCATTGGTCCTTCATGGGATCTTCACTCTAGTGCTCTCCTTGTTTCCTCCCAGAGTTGTTGCAATGTCGTTAACTGTTCCTGCACCTTTTGGTGCAGTTATTCATATTTCTATGACATTTGTAGAGTTCCCTCTTCTACGACATCCCTCACTTGATGTTGGTGCAAGCATATTTTGGGGAGAAAAGACAATTTTGGAGTCTACATCATAAATGGAGGAAAAGAAGCATGTCGAAGAGGGAGGAAAAGTAGCATTTTGAAGAGGGAGGAAAAGTAGCATGTCAAAGAGGGAGGAAAAGAAATGTATCGAAGACTGAGGAAAGCAGTGTGGCGCACATGTAGATAAACCTAGCCATGTTAGGGTTAGAGTTTTTTATATGACTATAATGTCTATGATCCAATAGAGTAGTATAAATAAATACCTAGGAGGTCTAGTAGAGGTTGGTCAAGGAGCTAGTGAATCGGTTTTATGAACTAGAGAGAAGGCTTTTGAGGGTTAGGTCGCAGGTTGTGGAGCCTGGTGTGGTCTAGTCCACCTCACAAATTGAACTTGTTATATTTTTTATTGTATTCATGGAGAATGTAAATCATGTAGCGCTATCTTTGGAGAATGATGAATAAAATAGTTGAAAAGACAAATATTTGTGGACGTAGCCCTAATGGGGGGTGAACCATGGTAACCTTGTTGTGTTACTGTGTGTGAATGGTTATTTTATTGTTCCTGTTATCTATCATTGAAAAAATGAATGGTTATCTTAGATGATTACAGTGTATAACATGAATGGATGGTTTCCTCAATGAATGAGTCATCGATCTAGATGAATGAGTAACAAATATGATTCATAAGAAAAAGACATAGATCGCATTCCCAATCTCTTCCCTAACTATAGACATTTGAGTCTTGCAGTCCCCCATAACTATAGACTGTGTTGTGAACTATGTGTGCAGTGTTACCTTATGGTTACAAGGAGGGCTGATAGTTTGAGGGTTTTGTTGGAAACCTTTGATATCATAACCTAGGTTATCCCCTACGTCCAACAAATGGTTTTGTTGTTGGTTGGAACTGTGCATGATAGATTGGAAGGGATCTGTTGAAGAACAACACAACGAATGAAAAAGTAGAAGGGAATGTATAGACCATGGAATCCAATAAAGGTGGATATTGAAATATGGTTAAGGAAAAAGGAACTCAAGTTTTCACAGAAGAAAAATAGAAACCCTAAATATACATTGTGAAAATATCTCGATAGATATGTGTTTAGCAAAATGAATGAAGTATTTTTCTATGAATTTCCACATCTGTTATAGGAGTGGTTATTTAGGTTTAAGGACAACCATCCTACAAATTGGATAAGATAGTTAGAGTGGCATCCTGTGGAGATCACGTAGTTGCAGCAATTCAACAATAAATTCATGTGTGCAGTAAATTTTTGGTTAGACAGTATTATTGCAGCGTTTACCACTAAATTTGCAGTTGATACTGTGAAGTTGTACACTTCTGGAGAGAAGGATTTTCTAAAGGGACCCATAGGTAGGTACACAAGATCACTATATACTTCCATCAAGATGTTATAATATGAAAAAGGTGTGATGACCATGGAATCATACAACTAAATGTCCTTGTGCACATGGGGTAAGGGGGGGAAGCACTGATAGGAGTTTGATATATGGACATGGATCT
The DNA here is from genome assembly GCA_009831015.1 of Picea engelmannii. Lineage (NCBI taxonomy): Eukaryota > Viridiplantae > Streptophyta > Pinopsida > Pinales > Pinaceae > Picea > Picea engelmannii. Next base: position 247,588 of record ML796789.1, on the reverse strand, counting down.
ATATAAGGGGAAACAAAAGGAGGAAATGGACCTGATCATGATGGAGGAGGACTAGATAAAGCAGATAATGAAAAAATTTGGAACGATGCACGACAGTAGACCTTACCAGTATAAGATGAATAACAAAAAGAGTGCCATAGCTGACAGAGAGGGCTTGGTGAGCGATGAATAAGAGGTAGAGGATGTTCACAATGTGGAAGAGATTGATAAAATCATGTGTGCAACATATGAAATAAAAACAAGAGGTATAGGGTCAGGAACAAAATGCAGCACTCCAGTCCATATCATAGTTAGTGTGCAACCTACAACCCCATGTGTGACTAATACACCTAAAGGAACACAAGCTTTTAGACAACCAATTTTTAGTAGAAGGGGTACAACAGGTCAGGGGACCAATAATGGAAAATCAGTTGGGGGTACAGGTTTAGGAAGTAGCAGTCAACTATCTACACCGAGTGGAAGCGGTAGTTCAACAAGTTTCAAAATGGCAGGAGTAGATCCCACTTCCAGATTACTAGAGTTTCGTGGTGAGGCGTCAGAGGATCATGAGAAGCATTTATTCATCTTTGAAAATATTTGGGAGGAAAAGTAGATCAAGGAAACAGATACAAAAGTGGCACAGTTGGCTATCACATTCAGAGACTGCATGTTATACTGGTACATGAGCCTTGATGTAAATAGTCAATAAGGAGCAGGAGCACAAAAGACTGTCACGGAGGTAAAAATGCTATTGATAAATGAATTTTCAGAAGCCAAGTTCAGAAGACCAGTATATGAACGAAGTAATTGAGATTAGGAAGAAACCAGGTGAGTCTATCTGGGAGATTGATCAAAGGTTTAAACGTCTAAAAGGTAAGTTGAAGTACTATAGTATTGACATGCAACATAGGAAGCTATTTGTGAACTCATTATTACCACACTAAAAGTATCATTTGAGACAGTAGAAGCTCCAAACTCATGTCGAGGCTCTGTAAAAATCCCTATAGCTGGAAGAAAACCAGTATCAACAGAAAGATCCAGCGATAGAAGAGATGAAAGAGGATCTAAAGTCTAACATTTTAGTTGAACTAGAATAAGGGGAAGGAGAAGTGAGAAGTTGTCTGGTGCACGTTATGCTGGGAAAAAGGACACCATAAGAATGAATTTCCAAACTTTGTGTAGTACTTGGCAGCAAGGGTGTGTTGGAAGTAGGCTGAATTAGAAAGAAAGTCTTTTTCGGGAAGAAAGGTATGAACAAGGAAATCGATAGTTGGAAGGAAGAGCAGCACGCGCACATGCATGGAAGACCTAACAACAATAGGGTTAGGGTTTTTGTAATACATTGTAATGGATAATGAGCTAGAAATGTATATATATAGATACCTAGGAGGTCTAGAGAGGGATAAGTTGTCCATATAAAATAATGCAGGAGGGAGTTGTTGAGTCTGAAGAGACGAAGGAAGGAAGGAGTCCTATTTTGATAACTAGTTTGTAATACTATGTAATTTGATCCAATTTTGTAAGTTGTTGAGATGAAGAGGGGCCAGGAGGGTGGATCTTGAGGGTTAGATCACAGGTTAAGGAGCATGGTGTGATTTAGTCTGCCTCATAATAGATCTCAACCCAACTGAGAATGAGTTGTAAATCACGTGGCGTTGTAGTTTGGAACCACCATAATAGAAGATCTTGAGAGCCAGATCTTTGTGGACGTAGCCTAGGGGGGGTGAACCACAGTAAAACCTTTGTTATGTGATTGAATTCTTGTGTCTCTTTTACTTCTTATGAGTAGATGTTAGCATGATGAATGAATGAGATAATGAGTTTGATTACATCACATACATAATTAGGAATGATAGTACATTACTTTAATAAGTTAAATAGAACTCTCAGAGCACACTTCTCAGATCTCCATTCAATCCTGGACTGCAAACACTTGAGTATTGCAGTCACCCATTAAGACTATCTCGGGTGAGACTTCACAATGCATCATGTGTGTTTCATTGCCTTATGGTTTACCAGGAGGGTCGATAGTTTTAGAGGATTTTTTGGAACCATAGTATACTTGAACTTGGGTCAATCATGTTAAAGGTATAACTCAGAGGAAACTTAAAGCCAACAAATGGTTTTGTTACCTATTGGAGTAGCATAGGATTGACTGGATGTGATCTGTTAAAAGAGGGTAAGATATGCGGAAGGCGGGTCAAAATAATACTGAATTGGACAACAAGAAGGTGAGAAGAATGCACTGCTAGAAAGGGGATGTTGAGACTATGGAATCCCACAAAAGAAAATATTGAAAGCTGGTTGAAGACAAAGGAGTTAGAGTTTGTGCAGAAAGATAACATAAACTCTAGAGTAACACCATGCAAATACCTTGAGAAGTATGTGTTTCTTGATCTGCATGAAGTATTTTTCTGTGATTTTCCACAGTTACTGCAGGAGTGGATATTAAGGTTGAAGGATAACCATGCAAAAAAATTGGATCTGATAGTTAGAGTGGACCTCAGTTCAGATTGAGCAGTTAGAGTAGGTGAATAACAAATTCAACTACGTAGTATATTTTTGGCTTGACAATATTGTAGTAGGCTTTATAACATAATTTGCAGTAGATACCGTGAAGTCGTACAACGAAGTAGAACAAGAGTTTCTATGCGGGATTCGAGGAAGGTATATTAGATCGTTGTATACTTATATTACTATATTTCTCTATAATAAAGGTGTAATGAAAATGGAATCATACAACTAAACTTCCCTGCATGCATGGAGGAAGGGGGAAGCACTGACATATTAAGGAGAAATGGATAAAGGAAAGAAGGAGGAACCCTTGGACCCAATCATGATGGACGATGACTAGATCAAGCAGATCATGGAGATAGTTGCAAAGATACGTAGTGGAGTACCCTACCAATACAAGGTTAACACCAAGAAGAGAGTCATTGTCATGAGGTAAGGCTTGGAAAGTGATGAAGAGGAGGTATAGTATCTCCAAGATGTGGAGTAGATTGAGGAAATCATGTGCGCAACATATGAGAGGAAGATGAGAGGTCCAAGAGCAGGAATAGAAGGTAGTAATCCTATCCATATTCATTTCAGTGTAGAACCCATCAACCCATGTATGACTAACACACCAAAAAGAACACCACCATTTAGACAACCAAAATTCAGGAGAAGGAAGACATCAGGAAGTGCATCTACAAAAGGAACAAAAACTAGGGGAGCTAGTTCAGGAAGCATTAGTCAAGTATCTACACCACACATAGGTAGTAGTTTAGCATTCAGGATGGTTGGACACGATCCCACCATCATGTTAATAGAATTCAAAGGAGAAGCATCGAAGGACCCAAAAAATCACATGTTTATCTGTGAGAGGATATGGGAAGCAAAATAGATCACAGATGAGGAAAAAATGTCATAGCTATCGATTACACTAAGGGATCATGCACTATATTGGTATATGATTTTAGCCACAAACAATCCACTAGGGACAACCAGAATTATTATGGATATCAAGAAGTTATTGATAAATGGGTTTCAGAAGCCAAGTTCAGAGAACCAATACATGAATGAGATGATAGAAATTAGACAGAAACCAAGAGAATATGTATGGGATATTGACCAGAGACTCAAGCGAATAAAAGGAAAGTTGAAATATGTCATGATAGATATGTAGCATAGGCACCTGTTTGTCCATTCTCTACTACCACACTTGAAATATCCATTGCGACAACATAAGTTTTAGACATAGGCAGAAGTTCTGCAGGAAGCCTTACAACTGGAAGAAAACCAATATCAGAAGACGGATCCATCCATCGAAGAGATGAAGGAGGATTTGAAGAACTTAATGTTCCATATCAATAAGAACAAAAGTAAGGACAAACGGGAAGTCATTTGGTGTACCACATGAAGGATGGAAGGACACCACAAGAACGAATGTCCAACATCCGCGCAGTATATGGAAGAAAGAATGCCAAATCCGTTACCAACATGAGGACTATGGTGCGAAATATGTAAGAAACATGGTCATGACCCATATCACTACCCAATGATGCATAACTAACAGACAGTCCCAAAGAGTTCATATTGCAACTTTTTCAAGTCAGTGGGCCATGATGACAAAGATTGTAGAACTATGGACTTGATGAGAGAGAGAAAATCAGATGAATATAGGGCGCAGGAAGAAATTATGACCAAGAAATCCACACCTCAATTTAACCAAGTACCAGCCCCATACAACACTACACAGCCATAGTATAATACTGTGCAACAACTATATAATACCATGCATCCATAGTACAACACAACGCAGCTTCAGTACAATATCGTGCAGTATAATCAAGCGCCTCAGTATAACACGTCACGGGGAGATCAAGTTGGCTACAAAGGAAAAGGACGAGCAAGAGGAGGCTTTGGAAGAGGTAGAGGACTAGTCGTATGTCACAACTATCAAAAACTAGGACACTATGCAAGAGAATTTCCACTTCCACCAGCGACTTGTATGTATTGTCGCACATCGGATCATGACACAGAAGAATGTCCTACATTACTAGGGAAGATCTAGGAAAAGAGGAATCAGAACAACCATAATGTTCAATGGATTTCAGCGGAAGCAAGGGATGATGGAAGAAACATCAACATAGTTATGTGCAGAGGATCTAAAATAGGAAATGATGCAGTCCGACAAGAGCCAGTACAACATCAGTGAGTGAAGAAGAATGTTGAACCAAGGAAACAGTTTGACGTGCAAAATGAGAAGGAAACATTTAAGAAATCCAGATAAGAATTTTGCAAGCCTGACATCGCGTTGACCTCAACTGTACAACATAGAAAGGAAGTACAATAGTACAAGATGCCTCCATCATTGGATCATACCAAAGAAGTGCATCCCCTGGGACAAGTAAGTACAATCAAGTGTTTTTTGCAATCATGTGTAAAACTATTGAATGATCCATCCTCTGTCAAAATATTGCAAAATATGTTAGAGAGATGTAGCATAGAGACAGAAGGAAAAATAGAACAAAAAAATCAATCACCTACATACAAGGATAAGAACAAGTAGGGAGTTTAGGCTGAATGCCAATATCGAAGATTTCAACATGGGAGATATCATACTGGATCTAGGATCCAAATTCAATGTATTACCCAAGAAGACATGGAAATGTGTGGGAGAGACCACATTAGGATATTCACTCATTCAGCTAAAAATAGCAAACCAACACAGAGTTCTACCAATTGGGAGACTGAAAGGAGTGACAGTAGACCTGGATGGAGTACACACTAAAGTTGACTTCGAAGTAATAGAGATAGTGGACGAAACAACACCATATCCAAAATTTCTTGGCTTTGATTGGGCGTTTGATAACCAGGCCATAATCAACTTAAAAAAATGGAAAATGACATTTGAGTTAGGAGAATACAGGGTCATTGCGCCATTAGAACCATCATAAGGGGAAAGGTTTGTAGAGCCTACTTGCTTGGACTTGGAGGAAATCAACCAGTTGTACAAGAAAAATGCACGAGATGAGGATTGTGTGAACCCAACTGTAGATGGGATACTCAGTTGGTGGATCATTACTTCATGTGTGTCAGACGCAGATACATGTTTAGAGAACTGGAAATAGAGACTACACGAAGTTTCCACAAGAATATGTGTAAGAATAGACTGTGAAGTAAGATGGGTAGGTACGGAGATAATGGAACCACCCATTTTCCATGGGGTAAACGATATAGAAGCATTATTGACACGTTACAAATATGAAGTGTTAGAAAATCATAGACTCTCAACACTCAATATAGCACTCAAGGTCAGACCTGCAAGATGGTGGGGAGCACACAAAGAAACAATCAAGGATTGGTACCAATGTAAGTGGTTATTGCGCATAAGGTTTTGTGCAGAACAAAAAAGAAACCAGTAGCATAAATATGATGGACAGGGGGCACTAGCAGAACACTTGGAGAAGTGCAGAGCATTGTGGAAAATGACACCCCCAGAGGAATGGACTCATCATTTTGTACATACCTTAGAGGGAATCCCGGTAAACTGGTATATAGACCAGGAACTGCATAGAGGAACTACAAGTTGGCCAGTACTACAATAGAGCTTTACAGTCACTTTCTCATTCAAGCATGAGAACCCCAACATAGTTGCACCACTTAAACAGATAAGAGGGGTGATATTTATTAAGGAACTAGAAGTCAAACTCATAACAAATGAACAACAACGGAATAGACAGACAGTGAAAGAATTGTTGCCATGCTACCATGTGCAAGAAAAAATACCAGAGGAAGAGGACCCACGTGATATTTAGAGTGAGGAAGTGGAAGTCCCACCTATAGAATCAAAAGTAATTGTTGCACGAATCAAGGTGAAGAAAGTCAACATTGGGACAGTTGAGAATCCAAAAAATGGCCAGCATTAGAGACTACTGGGATGAGCAGACAGTGGAAAGCATAACAAAGTTATTATATAAGTACAATGACCTATTCCCCACAACGTTTGCATAAATGAAGGGCATATAGGGAGAGCTAGGAAAAATGAATATACCACTCAGAGCTGATGTAAGACTGATCAGACATCAACCATACATACTAAATCCGATATATAAGCAAAAATTCAAAGTGAAGATCGATTAGATGCTCGAAGCCGGAATCATAAAACTGGTAGAAGAATTGAAATGGATAAGCCCGATGGTAGTTCAAGAGAAAAAATAAGGAGGGATAAGAATATGCATTGACTTGAGGAAGTTGAATGATGCATGCCTACATGATCCATTCCCTACACCCTTCACGGACGAAGTATTGGAGAACGTAGAAGGATAGGAAGTTTATTCATTCACCGATGGATTTTCAGAATACAATCAGATCAAGATAGCACTGGAAGATAGATATAAGACCACTTTTGCTACAGAATGGGGATCCTACCAGTACACAGTCATGTCATTTGGATTGAAGAATGAACCAGCAATATTTTCTGGAGTAGTCATAGTTGCATTTAAGGAATTTATCCACTAGTTTCTAGAAGTGAACTTGGACGATTGGACAATCTATATCCTGTTGAAATACCATGTAGATGTCTTGCAAATGATGTTAGAAATATGAAGGAAATGCTAGATATCATTAAACATCAAGAAGTGTATCGTCGGAACATCGTTTGGAATACTATTGGGCCATATAGTATGAAAGCAGGGTTTACTAGTAGATCCTACCAAAAATGCAGTAATCATTAACCTACCACCACCAAAAAAAATTTTTCAAATAAGAGAAACATTGGGACACACAGAATACTACAGAAAATTTATCAAAGGGTACACGCAGATCACCACGCCAATGAATAAATTGTTAAGGAAAGATACAAATTTTCAGTGGAATGAGGATTATCAACATGGTATGGATATGCTGAAAGAAAGATGGTAACAACACCAATACTAGTATTCCCAAACTGGGAGAATAAATTCCATGTACATGTAGATACATTGGTCATAGCACTTGGAGATATTTTGGCACAGCTAGGAGAAGGAGATTTGGATCATCCTACAACATTTGCTAGCAAAAAACTGTCAGAATCAGAGCAGAACTACAACACTACAGAGAGGGAAGGCCTAGCTATGGTCTACGCACTTGAGAATTTCAGACATAACTTATTGAGAAAACATTTTAATATTCTCACAGACCATTCAACGCTCAAATACATGGTCAACAAGCCAGTGTTGGGGTGGAGAATATGTCGATGGTTACTACTATTTCAATAATTTGATTTTGAAGTAATAGTCAAGCCAGGGAAGTTGAATGCAGGACCTGACCACCTATCAAGGGTCATGAACGAAGAGGAACCTACAAATTTAGAGGACAACTTTCCAAACGCATAATTATTTTCAATCCAGATCATCGATGAATACTTCGCAAACAGCATCCAGTACTTGAGTACAGGGACCGCACCACGGGAATACAACACCGTGCAGAAGAAAAACCTGGTAGTTCAGGCTGCAAACTATCAGTTGATTGCAGGACACTTATACAAAATGGGCACATATAGAATCTTGAAAAGATTTTTGCTAGAACATGACAGACCAAGGATTTTAGCAGAAACCCATGAAGGAATAGCAAGAGGAAACTACACAGGCAAAGCTACCGCACATAAGGTATTGCGTGCAGGACTATGGTGGTTGACCATTCACATAGACTCGAAAGAGTATTGCCAGAAATGTAATGTATGTCAGAGGGTTGGTAAACCTAATAGAAGGGACGAGATGCCATTGCGACCACAGGTAACATTGCAGGTATTCGACAAATGGGAAATATATTTTGTGGGACCAATTAACCCAACCACCAAGAGGATAGGAGCAAGGTATATTATCACTGCAACAAAATACCTGACAAGATGGGTAGAAGAAGCACCAGTCAAAGATTGGAGTGTAAAAACAACAACACACTTTCTATTCGAGCAAGTTATCACTAGATTTGGTTTCCCAAGAATTTTGATGAGCGACCAAGGCACTCACTTCATTAACAACACTATTAAGGCTATGATTGAGTAATTTGAAGTCCATCACCAAAAGAGTACACCATATCGTCCAAAAGCAAATCAAACTGTATAAGCCTTTAACAAAATCCTTGAAAATGCATTGATGAAGACCTGTAATGTTAATAGGGATGATTGGGACCTAAAAATACCAGCAGTATTGTGGGCATACAGGACCACATGCAAGAAGTTGACAGGACACACGCCATTCAGATTGGTATATGGACAGGAAGAAGTGGTGTCATTATAATTCATGGTGCCCAGTTTGCGCGTAGTAGATATTACGAACATGACATAACGAGGCACAGTACAAAAAAGGATGAATCAACTGATGATCATGGAAGAAGATAGGATCCTAGCAGGGTTCCACCAACAAGTTTAGAAAACAAGGGACAAATCTTGGCATGACAGACATATCAAGAGGAAAAATTTCAAGGAAGGAGACTTAGTATTGATGTATGACAATAAATCCATTCAACATCCGAGAAAACTCGGAATGCACTGGTTAGGACCATATGAAATAAAAATTGTCACAGATGGGTGAGTTGTACAGTTGAAGGACTTAGGAGGTGCAAAACTCAGAGGGATGATCAATGGGAGTCGACTAAAGTTGTATAAGGATAGTTGACCACTCGCAACTTAAAAGTCACCGTGAAAAAAAAAAAGATATAGTATAGGATATCAAAAGGGAACAACAAAGGCATAGTGCACTGAAAATAGAAGGAGCATGTGCCAAATGTCGAATGAGAATGCACGCTCAGCATTATGAGCCTGATGGAGACAAGTCCAATGGTCATTTCAAAGAGAAAACATGTGGGAAAGGAGGATACAGAAAAAGAACCGCCACTCGATGGCAGCTATCGAAATTGAATGCCAGAAACAACTGATAGGACGTCGCATTAATTGCACCAACTAGAGGCAACAAGTTAAATCAATGGCAAGTACAAGGGAACTGCCAGTTCAATTAAATCATAATCATGGAAATTTCTCTGAAAAGATTCACAAGACGTCGATACAAAGCAGGGACGCGGGAGTGGAAAGGTTATTGCGTAATTGGAAAGGGCACAGAGAGATAAAGCATATGAAGAAAATATTAAAGGTTGGAGAGGTTGCAGAGGCTACTGAGCTCGGCAAAAAACATCTTTACCACCATGGCACCACCCAAACAAGGAGAACTGAGCTATACTGGCAGGTGACCCCGAAGTAGTACCAGTGAACAATTGCAACCACAGGGAAGCGAAAAGCAACCACCTCAGCTGTCAGAAGTCGTCAATGTGTAAAAAATGCCATCGTCGGATACAACACTAGGAAGCCCCACACCCATTGAGGAGGAAACCCAGCAGACAGAACCAGTGGGCATGGAAATTGATATGCCAAAAGAGGGGCAGGTTTGACAAAATGAGGACGCAGGTAGCCAATTGCAACTCGAAAACCCTATGGAAGCCACAAGAGTCAATGGGATGGCTCTAAACTAGGAAGAAACAACCGTGTCGGAAGAATAAAAAACAACCACATAAGAACATCCACGGGAGGGAGAAGTGGAGGATTTCACTGGCCAACCAGAGCAGTATGCTGAAAAATGAACAATGGAGGTTGGAACCTAGATTCAGCCACCACAATGAAAGGAAAAGGAGATGGTACCAAGGTCACCACGCATACAACCAGCCGCAAAAATTGTCTTGCTGTGCATACCAAAAGGGGTATGTGTACCAACAAATTTGTTAGGATATGTAGATAAATTGAGGTACTCATACCACGATGTAACGGACACGGACAAGTTCCCAGAGTTTTCTAAGAAATTCTACCTACATATTGTGGGTATAGGACCCTTTGGGGAACCAATCCATTAACCATTATAGTGGGTAGCAGGACTGGCCAAAACTGGAATTCTAGGTCTGTTGGACCTACCACACTTTGGGAGAGGCCAGTATGCAAATAGTTGCATCAAGAAGCTAATGGAAGACACACATGACGAATATCTACAGTTGGAACAGCTCATCTCAATAGACGTTGAGATGATCACATGCATCACAGGGTTACCATCATGGGGCATGGATCCCACACAGTTCCTCGAGGAAAAAACAAAGGATAAAGCATTGTCCGAGGAGATGAAGAAGAAATATGGCACCAAAAGAGGGTTGCATGGAATCATTATCAAGCGTATTAATGACATCGTGACAAGAATGTCCACACAAATTATGGAATGCAAGTTGCTCGGGAAATGTCGCAAGGAGGAAGTCTCGGTCGGGGTTGTCACAATTGCAACACAATGTGTCGAGGGCACCACACTCAGTTGGGCCCCTTATTTGTTGAATTTGTTCCTAGATGATTGCAAGGATGCACAAGATCTATGGACGGAATTTCATTATTCATGGATGCTCATTCTGATATCCATTATGGGATGGAAGGAGCTGAAGTACTCATTTTTTTCCACTAGACCCAAACCCTACCACAAAGCGTGATACTTATATTTTGGAGTCACTTCAGATGCAAAGAATAGGAAAGAGAATGCATCTATATTCAAAGGATATATTCACGACCTACAAGACACCATTGGCAACACTTGGAGGGTAACACCGGAAGCTATTGCATGGATCAAGGCATAGCCAACTTGAAAGCCACTAGACATGCGATGTGGATATAGGTGCGGAGGGACCCCGAAAATCAATGGCTACAACTACACTACTTGTTGGCACCAGGTCGAAGTGGAAAGAAGGACAATCATGGGAATGAAAGCATGTGGGAAACTGAAGTGACAAATGGAAAAATATCATCACACACAAATGTAGGAAAGTGTACATAGAGGGAAGCGACAACTGGAGGAAGAACAACATGCACATGGGAGAAAAAACTAGCGTAAGAAGGGTTAGGGTTTTGGTAATATTTTGTAAGTGGCTGAAGAGCCCGAAATGTATAAATATAGATACAAAAGTATCATATAAGAGGGTGAGGGTTGTTTTTGTGGTTGATTTTGTTTTTATGTTAGTTTTTATGAAGATTTTGATTGTTATTGAATGATTTTCCCTAGTATTGTTGTTGGCGATACGTGAGGGGTTGAAGTGTATGAACCAAGTTTTGTAAGATGTTGAGCAAGAAAGATACAGGGGAAGGTATATCTGAGGATTAGACCACAGGCTACAGATCCTGGTGTGATCTAGTTCGTCTCACATAGATCTTACCCACTTTTGTGGAGAACTGTAAGCGCACGGCGTAGGAAGATCAAGAACTACTATAATAAAAGAGACAAGAGACAAATATTTGTGGACGTAGCCCATGAGGGGTGAACCATGGTAACATCTGTGTATTGTATTGAATATTTTCATAACTTTAACTTCTTTCAAGCAATAAATGACTACGATTGATGAATAACCAAACGCATTATTAGAATCTGTTTATATTTTGAGTTATATGCATGTGATTCCTGGGAACAAGTACATTACAGTAACATTTCACAGAATAGGGCCCTAATCAAGAAACCCTTTATCTCTTACTATGTCCTAGGTTGTAAAAACCTGAGTCTTACATTCAACCATCCTTAGCTATCTCGGGTGAGACTACGCAGTACCTTCTGGGCACTGCGCTGCCTTCTGGTTTACCAGGAGGGACGATAGTTAGAGGCTTTGTTGGAAACCCGAATGACATGAACCCTAGGTCAATAACTCAGATAACCTGAGAAGGGAGTCGATTAAAACTAAAAAAAGGTTATGTTTTTGTATTCAGAGGAACAAGATAGGACTGAGTAGATGAGATAGAGTGTACAGGAACCATTGAAGAAGCAATGAGCCATTAGAAGGGAATGTGGAGACCTTGGAACCCCATGAGAGAAGAAATCAAGGGTTGGTTGTGAACTAAAGATATAGAATTTTCACACAAAGACAATAGAAACCCTAGAATCACACCACGTGGATACCTGAATAAATACGTGTTTATGGATTTACATGAAATCATTTTTTGTGATTTTCCGCATATACTACAGAAGTGGATCCTAAGGTTAACAGATAATCACCCGAAGAACCAGATTCAACAGCTATATTGGACTCTAGTACAGATTTAACAGCTGCAACAGGTGAACAACATATTCACCCGTGCATTAGACTTTTGGCTTGACATTATTGTTGTAGGATTCATCACAGAGTTTGTGGTAGACATAGCAAAGTCATACAATGCAACTGACCAAGAATTTCTACGAGGACCTAGAGGAAGGTACATTCGATCCATGTATACTTCTATCAAGATAATTCTATATAAAAAAGGTGTAATGACAATAGAATTAGACAATTAGACTTCCCTGCATGCATGGGAGAAGGGGGAAGCACTGAGAGAAAGAGGAGGTATGGAAGGAGGGAAGGATAAAAAGAAGAAGGAGGAGGAACCCTTGGACTTGATCTCGATGGAGGACGACCAGCTCAAGTGGATCTTGGAATCATTAGGAATGACGTGTAGGGGAGCACCCTACAAATATAAGATAAACACTAATAAGAGAGCCATAGACAAAAGGGAGGGCTTGGAAAGTGATGAGGAAGAGGTAGAGGATCTTTGGGTTGTGGAGTAGATTGAGGAAATCCTGCGCACCACCTATGAGAGGAAAACAAAAGACCCAAGAATGGGAGGAGAAGACATCCACCCCTTTCATATCAATGTTAGTTTAGAACCCACAAACCCATGTGCGGCCAATGCACCATAGAGAACACCATCGTTTAGGCCACCAAAGTTCGGAGGAAGTCCGACAACAAGAAGCACATCTACACAAGGAGCGACAACTAGAGGAGCCAGTTCAGGTAATATTATTCAAGTATCCACACCACGCAGAGGAGGCAGTAGCTCAGTGCTTAGAATGGCAGGACATGACCCTACTATCAGATTACCATATATTCGAGGAGAAGTAGCGGAAGACCATGATAATCATCTATTCATTTGTGCTAAGAACTAGGAAGAAAAACAGATCACTGATGACAACACCAAACTCGCGCATCTAGCAATCACACTAAGAGACCATGCACTAGACTGGTACATGAGTCTAGACACAAACAATTCTCCCGAGACAACAAGGACACTGGACGACATTAAGAAACTACTAATTAATGAGTTCCACAAGTCGATCTCAGAGGATCAGTATATGAACAAGATGATTGAAATAAGATAGAAACTAGGAGAATATGTATGGGAGATTGATCAAAGATTCAAGCGATTAAAAGGGAAGTTAAAATACCTTATGACCGAGATGCAACATCGGCACCTATTTGTCAACTCACTACTCCCACACTTAAAATATCCATTACGACAACAGAAGTTTCAAACACAAGCAGAGGCTCTGCAGGCAGCCTTGCAATTGGAAGAAAATTAGTACCAGTAGATGGACCCAGCTATTGAAGAACTGAAAGAGGATCTGAAAAACCTAACATTTCAGTTAAACCAGAATAAGAACAAGGACAAATGTGAATCCGTTTGGTGTACCACATGTAGGATAGAAGGACACCACAAAAATGAATGTCCGATGTTTGTGCAGTACATGGAAACAGGCATGCCAAACCTGCTACCACAGGGGGGATTATAGTGTAAAATATGCAAGAAATCTAGTCACGACCCTTACCATTGCACGATGATGCATAAATACCAAATAGTCCCAATGAACTCATATTTCACATTTTGCAAGTTAGTTGGCCACGACGACAAAGACTGCCGAACTATGGAGCTGATGTGGGAAAGAACCTCAGACGCATACAGGGTACAGGTAGAAATGATGACTGGGAAGGAAGAAACACAGTTCACTCAATTCCTAACACCATACAACACTATGCAGAAGCAACATAATACTATGTAGAAACCTTATAATAACGCGTAGCGACAGTACAACCCAACACATACCCAGTACAATACGACGCAGTACAATCAGGGACCACAATATAAGGCACCACAAGGTGATCGCACAGCCTATAGAGGAGCAGGAAGAGCCAAAGGAGGTTTCGGATGTGGAAGAGGACCAGTCACATGTCACAAATGCCAGCAACTAGGACATTATGCATAGGAATTCCCACTACCACCAACAACCTATATGTATTGTCACGCTTTGGACCACGATACAGAGGAATGTCCGACACTACTCATAAAGATCCAGGAAAAAAGGAACCAAAATAACCATAATTTTTAGTGGATTTCAACTGAAGCACGGGATGACAGACGAAACATCAAGATAGTCACTTGAGGAGGAATGAAAACAGGAAATGACGTAGTTCGACAGGACCCAACGCAGAACCAATGGGTAAATAAGAACCCTGACCCAAGGAAGCAGTTCGATGTGCAAAAGGAAAATAAGATATTTACAGAAGCCCGACAAGAATTCCAGAGGGAGAACATAGTGGTGACTGCATAGCAGAACAAGGAAGCTTTGAAATATGACATGCCGCCATCGCTGGACCATACCAACAGAATACAACCTAAAGAACAAGTAAGTACTATCAAAGACTTTTTGCAAACATGGATCAAAATGTTAAGTGATCCTTCATCTATCAAAGTATTGCAAAACATCTTAGACAAATGTAGCAGTGAGACAGGATAGAAGCTAGAACTGAAAACTGTCAACCACCTACACACAAGAAGAATAACAAGTAGAGAATTTAGAATCAATGATAATATTGTGGATTTCAACATGGGAGATATTATACTAGATCTAGGATTTGAGGTGAACGTACTACTAAAAACCACATGGAAATGCATGGGAGAACCTACACTGGGATACTCAATGGTTCAATTAAAGCTAGAAAATCAACATAGAGTCCTACCAATAGGTAGACTAAAAGGAGTAACCATAGATATGTATGGGGTGTGCACTAAGGCAAACTTTGAAGTCATCGAAATAGTAGATGGTACAACGCCTTACCCAACACTACTTAGTCTAGATTGGTCATTCGACAACCAAGCCATAATTAACTTGAAAACCAGAAAAATGACATTTGAGTCAGGAGACTACAGGGTTATATCCCCACTCGACCCATCAGAAGGTGAGCGGTTCGTAGAACCCACTTGCATGGATCTAGACGAAATTGGTCAGTTATACAAAACAACTGCACGCAATGTGGACTATATAAACCCAACTGCAGATGGGATACTCAGTTGGCAGAGCATTACTTCATGCACAACAAACTCAGACACTGGGTTAGAAAACTGGCAAGAAAGACTACACGAAGTATCCACAAGAAGGTGTGCAAGAATAGACCGCGTAGTAAGATGGCTTGGCGCAGAAATCAAAGAACCACCCAGTTTTCACATACTAAATGATTTGGAAACTTTCTTAACACAATACGAAGATGAAGTCTTAGAGAACCAAAGACTATTAGCACTAGATTTAGCACTTAAAGCTACATCCACAAGATGGTGGGGTGCGCACAAAGAGACTATCATAGATTGGTACCAATGCAAATGATTGCTGCGCATGAGGCTAGGTGCATAACATATATGGAACAACCGACAAAAATATGATGGAATAGGAAGGCCAGCAGAACACTTGGAGGCATATAAAACACTATGGAAAATGATGCCACCAGAAGAATGGTCTCACCACTTCAGTCATACTCTAAAAGGCATACCAGCGAATTGGTATATAGACCAGGAAATGTGAAAAGGAACCAAGACATGGATGACACTCCAACAGAACTTTACAGTCACTTTCTCATTTCGAGCATGAGAACCCCAACATAGACACAACCCTGAAATGGATCAAAGAGGTCATATTCATTACAGAATCAGAGGTGGAAGTTGTCACAGAGGTACAACAGTGGAATAAGAAGACAGTCAAGGAACTGTTGTCATGCTACCAGGTACAGGAATAAGCACCAGATGAAGATGATCTGTGCGATATTTACATCGAAGAAGTAGAAGGTGAGAGAGAGGTGGAAGGACCACCCTTAGAATCAGAGGGCATCTCTGTTCCAATCAAGATCAACAAGGTTAACATAGGGACCATCGAGCAGCCCAAAATGGCTAGCATTGGAGATTATTGGGACAAACAAACACTAGAAAGCATCACAGAATTGTTGCACGAATACAACGACCTTTTTCCCACAACCTTTACAGAGATGAAAGGAATAGTCGGAGAATTAGGAGAGATGAAGATACCACTTAGACCTGATGCGAGACCCATTAAACAACGACCATACAAATTGAACCCCATCTACAAATAAACAGTCAAAGACGATATTGACAAGATGTTCGAGGTCGGCATCATCGAACCAGTCGAAGAATCACAATGGATAAGCCTGATGGTAGTATAGGACAAAAAATGGGGAAGAGGGATCGGGATATGTGTTGACCTGAGGAAGTTGAACGATGCCTTCTTACATGACCCATTCCCCACACCATTCACGGATGAAGTACTCAAGAACATAGGAGGACACGAAGCCTATTCGTTCATCGATGGATTCTTAGGATATCATCAGATTAAGATAGTACAAGAGGATAGACACAAGACCACATTTGAAAAAGCATGGGGATATTATTAGTACACAATCATGTCATTCAGATTGAATAATGCACCTGCGATATTCTCCAAAGTGGTCATCGCAGCATTTAAGGAATTCATCCACCAATTTCTCGAAGTCTACCTGGATGATTGGACGATTTATATCCTGTTAAAAAACCATGTGGAAGTTTTACGCCTAATGTTAGAACAATGTAGAAAGTGCCAAATATCACTAAATATCAAGAAATGCATATTTGGAACACCATTTGGGATAATACTGGGACACATAGTATGAAAACAAGGTTTATTAATGGATCCATCCAAAATCGCAATCATTGTTAACCTACCAGCACCAAAAATAGTCTGCCAACTAAGAGAAACGTTAGGACATATGGGATACTACAGGAAATTCATCAAAGGCTATGCACAGATTACAATGCCTATGGAAAAACAGTTAAGGAAGGATACCAAGTATCAATGGAACGACGAGTGCCAACATGGTCTAGATACCCTGAAGGAAAATATGGTCACCGCACCAATATTGGTATTTCCAGACTGGGAGAAGGCATTCCACGTACATGTAGATGCATCAACAATAGCACTTGGAGCTATCTTAGCACAACCAAGAGTAGGAGACTTGGATCACCTGATAGCGTTTGCAAGCAGGAAATTATCAGACTCAGAACAAAATTATAACATGATGGAAAGAGAAGGCTTATCTATGGTTTACGCACTACAAAAATAAAAACATTACCTATTGGGAAAACACTTTTAGATGTTTACAGATCACTCAGCCATAAAATACCTAGTTAAAAGGCTAGTGTTGGGGGGGAGAATTTGTCGATGGTTACTGCTATTTCAAGAATTTGACTTCGAGGTAATAGTCAAACCAGGGAAACTGAATGCAGGGCCTGACCACTTATCAATGGTCACAAATGGAGAGGAACCAATGAATTTGGAAGACAACTTTCCAAATGCACAACTCTTCTCAGTACAGATTGTTGACGATTATGTCACAGAGATCATCGAGTACTTGAGCACAGGTACTGTGCCACAGGGATATACCACTGCACAGAAAAATAACTTGGCAGTCTGTGCAACCGACTATCAACTTCTTGCAGGGCATTTATACAAAATGGGTGCAGATAGCATCTTATGACGATACATACTAGGCCACAAACGACCAAGAATTTTAGTAGAATCCCACGAAGAAATAGCAGGAGGGAATTGTGCAAGAAAAGCTACCACACAGAAGGTACTACACGTAGGATTATGGTGGCCAACGATCCATCGAGACTCGAAAGAATATTGTTATCAATGTGATGTATGTCAACAGGTCGGCAAACCCAACAGAAGGGACAAGATGCCACTACGACTGCAAGTGACACTTCAGTCATTTGAAAAATGGGAAATAGACTTTGTGGGACCTAGTAACCCACCCACCAAGAGAACAGGGGTGAGATAAATTATCACCACGATGGAATACTTAATGAGATAGGCAAAAGACACACCAATAAAAGATTGCAGTGCAAAGACAATTGCCCACTTTCTTTTCGAACAGGTAATTACTAGATTTGGGTGCCCAAGATTTCTGATGAGAAACCAAGGAACACACTTCATCAATAGCACCATCCGAGTGATGCTTGAAGAGTTCAAAGGTCATCACCAAAAAATCACACCGTATCACCCACAAGCTAATGGCACGATAGAAGCCTTCAACAAAATTCTAGAGAACGCCCTGACGAAAATATGTAACGTCAACAGGGACGATTGGGATCTCAAGGTACCAGCAGTACTATGGGCGTATATAACCACATGAAAAAATTTGACAGGTCACACATCATTTAAATGGGTCTATGGTCAATAAGCAGTAGTACCCCTAGAATTTATAATACCTAGTCTACATGTAGCAGCTATCACACAAATGACAGAATGAGGCGTAGTCCAGGAACGACTGGATCAATTACTGTCAATGGAAGAAGACCGAATCTTGGCAGGATTCCATCAACAAGTACAGAAAGCAAGAGACAAAGTGTGGCATGACCGCCACATAAAGAGAAAGATGTTCAAGGAAGGAGATCTAGTATTTCTCTATGACAATAAAGCGTTACAGCACCTAGGGAAGATGAGGATGCATTGGCTAGGACCATACAAGGTAAAAGCTATCACGAATGGAGGAGTTGTACAGTTGAAGGATATAAGAGGTGTAGACCTCGTAGGAATGATCAATGGGGGCCAACTGAAGCTATACAAATACAGTCGACTACCCACCGTGCAGTAAAAAAAAAAAAAGAGAGAGAGAGAGAGCCTAAAAATAGCGTGCAACATGACGGACAAGCCACATATGAAACACAAAACTAGTGAGGGAAAATACAATGACCATATCGAAAAGGGAAAAAAGAGGGAAAATGAAAGTCAACAAAAGCACATTAACAGTACAGCATGGGGCAGAATTAAAGCAAGGAAAGGACAGATGGGATGTCGCACTAAACGTGCCAACTAGCGACAAAAAAGTAGCCATAAGGGCAGGTACGAAACTGCCTCCAATGCATTGAACACACACTTATGGTTCATTAATCACACAAGGAAGGAGGCATCCTCAACAAGCTTCATGGCACACCCATACAACACATGAGCACAGAAACAGTTAGTCTATTCGCAAAAGAAGAATGGAAAAAGAGAAATAGCAGCCCGAATGCACAGAGTGAGATTGCAAAGCTTATTCGAGCTATTTGAACCAAACAAGCATCTGATAGACACTAGTATGGCACCACAAAAGTGTTGGTTGTGGAGCTTGATTATCTTCCTGATTCAGAGGTCCTTTCTTTCAGTTGTGTTTATACCCCATGAAGTATTTACACCCCAAAAGTATGTACACTCTTCCACGCGGGGGAGTGCAGAGGGGTACCCCCTCTGCGGGGTCCAGGGTCCTATCCCCTCGGCTGGGGGGTCTGGGGGAAAGTGGCCCCCAGCGGGGGTTCGAGGGCAGCGTCCCCTGATGGTGGTTCGGAGGCAAAACCCCCGAAGCAAAAATTGCCTTATAAAAGTATATTGTAATTTCATTGTAAATCTGGACCGTTCATTATAAGGTCGCAGATCTAACGGTAGAGATTATGTTAGGGTTTTTTTTCCCTAGAAGGAAACCCTCTTTTATGAGGGAA
>ML796789.1:133032-223860 GCA_009831015.1 Picea engelmannii | reverse complement strand
TGTTGCACTTTCAACAACAGAGGCAAAGTATGTTGTTGCTACAGAGGCTAGTAAAGAGATGATTTGGTTACAAAGGTTTATGGAGGAATTGGGAAAGAAGTAGGAGAAAAGTAAGTTGTACTGTGACAGTGAGAGTGCCATTCACCTTGCAAAGAACTCAGCCTTCCATTTGAAGACTAAGCATATACAGTTGAGGTACCACTTCATACGATCCACCTTGGAAGATGGACAATTGAAGATGGAAAAGATACACACTAGCCAAAATCCTGCAGACATGTTAACAAAGGGAGTAACCATGGAGAAACTGAGTTCTTGCTCAGTTTCAATTGGTGTTCAAGAATGAAGATGAAGATGAGAAATTTTCCAGGTCCAAGAAGGTTTAGAGTCTAGCATATACATCAGCGGTGGAGTTGTTGAGATCAGTCTCCAAGTGGGAGATTGTTGGTTGTGGAGCCTGATTATCTTCCTGATTCAGAGGTCCTTTCTTTCAGCCATGTTTATACCCCATGAAGTATTTACACCCCAGAAGTATGTACACTCTTCCACGCGGGGGAGTGCAGAGGGGGGGTACCCCCTCTACGAGGTCTGGGGGGCCTATCCCCCCGACTGGGGGGTCTGGGGGCAAGTGGGCCCCCAACGGGGGTTCGGGGGTAGCGTCCCCCGATGGGGGTTCGGAGGTGAATCCCCGAAAGAAAAAATTTGCTTATAAAAGTATATTGTAATTTCATTGTAAATCTGGACCGTTCATTATAAGGTCGCAGATCTAACCGTAGAGATTATGTTAGGGTTTTTTTTCCCTAGAAGGCAACCCTCTTTTATGAGGGAAATGTATTGCAACTATGGTTGATGGTAAATATTGTATTCTGAGAGAGAAGACTGTGAGAGAAAGAAGAGGAAGTTACAACGGGTTTTGTTGTAGGTTGTATCCCTTCATTTGTTGGATAATAATAAAGGAAGGACCTGGCAATTTCTCTGGTGGATGTAGCCCACACTGGGTGAACCACGTAAATCTGTGTATCTCTTGTATTGTGTGTCTTTTGTGTTTTGTTTCTGCATTTTTTTTATTTTATTGCTCTGCGGTCCTGTTTTTCTAACACAAAGCTCATAGAACTAGGCCAGACAGTCAGATCAACTAGGATTCAAACTAGGTCGCAAGGAACACGAGAAGAAAATGAGCAACATCCACTGGAGATCATTGATATTGATGAAATCCCATCACTGAAGGATATTTCAATCAAATCAACACTGATCCAGGAAGATATCCCGCAGCCCCGAATGGAAACCATGAAAGAGGATACGTCGGCAGCAGCGCAGGAGATTCAGAAGAAAGTAGTAGGAACTCATCAGAAAGGACATCCAGAAAACACCAAAGCATCCATGGAAATAAATGGAAGCACACAGAAACTGGAAGTAGAGATCCAACCAGATGTTCCAAAAATACCCATCCGAGACTTTTCTTTTTCAGACGAGCCGATTGGAAAAATGGGCAAAGCTTGGGAAGAATGGATGGAGAAGGAGCAACCAGAAGCTATTGGAACTTCGAACCAGCCAAAACAATTGAAAGATGTTCGAACTTCAAACCAACCAACATGATTGAAAGAAAAGATTCAGATACTGAGATCGCCTTGAAAGAAACTAGCTGCAGATATTTTTCTACCCCACACACCAGAAGGCATATAGGTGGACTCGTAGCTATTGGGTCACATCGAGAAGCTTGCACCATGATGTAGAGGATGAAATAAAATATCCAAAGATTGCACCACAAGTATTTTCAGAGAGAATAGTCGTGAACCCCCTCGGAGGAACTATCACTAAGCCACGCAAGTGGGTAGCCGGACTGGAAAGAACCGGAATCCTAGGATTGCCAAAGATACCACACTTTGGTAGAGGCCAATATGTGTTGGCATGCATAAAAAAACTATTAGTACTTACACATGGAGGGGATGTATGGCTAGACAAACCTATCCCCATAACTATTGAACTTATTACGCAAATTATAGGACTATCCATCCGGGGTATGGATCCCACGTTGATACTGGACGAAAATTCCAAGGAAAAAGCATTGGCAGAAGAAATGAAGAGGAAATATGGCACCGATGGGGGAATGAGAGGCATTATAATCAAGCGAATTAATGATGTCATGACACAACTGGGGGCAAATATCTTAGCATGAAAACTACTAAGAAAATTCCGTAAAGATGAAGTACCGGCAGGAGTTATCGCAGTTGTAGCTTAGTGCACAGAAGGCACCTTCATGAGTTGGGCACCATATCTATCAAACTTGTTCCAAATCGACTATAAAGAAATGCAAGAAGCAGGTACAAAATTTCACTACTCATGGCTACTTACTCTCATCACTTTCATGGGATGGAAAGAACCGGACTACGTCATCTTCTATACCACACCATAGCCAGGAGGAGTGAGATATCATGAAGGGAAATGGAATTATATTTGAATCTTACCTATGGTAAATACAGGAAGTAATCAACCAATCATAGAGGATAACACCATAGGCTATCGTGCGATTCAGGGGCATCGCCAATTTTTGGGCTAGACAACAAGCCATGTGGATACAACCAAGATAGGACCCACATAAACAGTGGCTACAGATGCATTATTGCATCACTGAGGGAGACATCGAGATGATCATCCACGAGTGGCCGAATGAATGGAATATCCCAACCATACCCAAATCAGTACCAGGAAAAAAAGCAAAAGGAGGGGCTCCGCAACCATAAACACAGCCTCCACAACTCCCAGTACCCAAGAAACCAAGAACGAGCCAAATCAAGTCGACTCAAATAGAGGGTGACCCAGAGTAGCTAGGGACCTAGAAGGGAAGAACAGAAACCACTCATCCAACCAATGAACAACAGAACCTGGCTGAGGGAGCACGATAAGCCATGATGAACCCCATCACACAGAAACCGGGGGGAACTAAGAGACCAGTGACACAAGAAACAGGTGTGCGCAAGAAATCAAAGGCACAACGATCACTACCAAGATACATAATCATAGTGAATGATGGCAAGATGATTTCCAGAATGGTCCAGGATTGTCTCACAGAAGACTTTGATCATGCAACACACCACAGGGATAAACTGTAGAAGGAGATGGAAAAAATGGGGCAACTTCTGAAGAAATTCGGAGAAGCCCAGCTTAAAAGTAGCAGCAGAGGCATAGAGCCATCGAGCACACGGACCACACAAAGAATGGAGGTGGGAGAACATGATTCAGTTCTTCTGAAACCACATTCCATGGTTTACATAAAGCTGAGCATGCTACGAATGGATGATATTGTGGGACAGACACCACTAAAGGATTTGGATCAGATCGAGTTGGTCCTAACATGGATGCCAACAAAGACCTTATACCAATTGCAGGTTAGCATCGAACATGAGATACAGTCTCGAGCACATCAAAACGTGGTCAAGCTATAACAAGAAATAAAGAAGCAAGAAACACTAGAAATATTTTGTGCACGGGACAAATCTGAAATGCAGGAGGAAAAGGAATGCAAGAATGAGTTGGAATGCAGAGTGGAAGACATTTTTTGGAAACTTCCAACTACTGCGCAAGGAAGTGAACTCCCAGCGGCAAAAAAGATCGATCATATTGCGTAAGAAATTGATCAGTATCAAAAAGAGATCGAGACTCTCTATGGATAGATTAGACCAACCACTCCACCAGCAGTAAAGGAGTAGAGGAAGAAGGAAGAAATAGTGCAATTACAGTAGCTGGAAAAACAGGTCAGCGCAACAACCGACTTGCTAGATAAAGCAATGCAACTCTGGACAAAGATGGAAGAGAACCCACAGGCCCAACAATGGGACAAGGAGGAGGAAAAGATTAATGCAATGATCCAAGAATTCAAGAAGCAATAGAAAACCATCCCAATCCTAGAACGAGTCAAGGGGACACAATATTTAAAGAAATTACAGGCAGAACTTCTCACTGAGAAAACACAGAAACATGAGCGTCAGGCTCAAATAGAATCGTTGTAGGAACATATAGTAGTAGTACTGGAGCAAGTAGAAGAAGCTATAATATAGTCATCATGGACTTAGTTGGAATGTGCAGGACTAATAAGCAAAGAAGTAGCATCGCAAACAGTCGGTATTATCAGGGAGAAAACCACGCAGGCACTAACAAAAGCAACAAAATTGCAGGAAACATTCCAAATGATCATTAGGGAGATCGAGGAAGCACAACACAATTAGGTGACTCGGGATGAGTCACATGTCAATGTTGGGGGACTTTTGGCACTAGGACAAAGTGGAAAGAAGGACTATCATGGGAAATAAAGCATGCGGGAAACTGAAGTGACAACTGGCAAAAGATTAGCACACACGAATGCAAGAAAGCATGCACAGAAGGAAGCGATAGCTAGAGGAAGAACAACATGCACATGGGAGAAAAACCTAGCTTAAGAAGGGTTAGGGTTTTGGTAATATTCTTTAAGTGGCTGAAGAGCCCGAAATGTATAAATATAGATATGAAAGTATCATATAAGAGAGTGAGGCTTGTTGTTGTGGTTGTTGTTGTTTTTATGTTAGTTTTTATGAAGATTGTGATTGTTATTGAGTGATTTTCCCTAGTATTGTTGTTGGCGATACGTGAGGGTTTGAATTGTATGAACCGAGTTTTGTAAGATGTTGAGAAAGAAAGATACGAGGGAAGGTAGATCTGAGGATTGGACCGTAGGATGCAGAGCCTGGTGCAATCTAGTTTGCCTCACATAGATGTTACCCACTTTTGTGGAGAACTGTAAGCACACAGCGCAGGAATATCAAGA
The DNA here is from genome assembly GCA_009831015.1 of Picea engelmannii. Classification (NCBI taxonomy): domain Eukaryota; kingdom Viridiplantae; phylum Streptophyta; class Pinopsida; order Pinales; family Pinaceae; genus Picea; species Picea engelmannii. The sequence goes on along the minus strand of ML796789.1, from coordinate 219,065 downwards.
ACTACTATAATAAAAGAGCTAAGAGCCAAATATTTGTGGATGTATCCCAGGATGGGTGAACCACGGTAACATCTATGTATTGTATTGAATATTTTAATATCTTTAACTTCTTTCAAGAAATAGATGACTACGATTGATGAATAACCAAACACATTATTAGAATCTGTTTATGTTTTGAGTTATATGCATGTGATTCTTGGGAAAAAGTAGATTACAGTAACAGTTCATAGAAAAGGGCCCTAATAAAGAAACCCTTTATCTCCTACTTTTTCCTAGGCTGTAAACACCTGAGTCTTACAGTCAACCATCCTTAGCTACCTTGGGTGAGACTACGCAGTACCTTCTGGGCGTTGCGTTGCCTTCTAGTTTACCAGGAGGGTCGATAGTTAGAGGCTTTGTTGGAACCCTGAATGACATGAACCTTGGGTCAATAACTCAGATAACCTAAGAAGGGAGGTGATTAAAACCAACACTACTGCATCATGGAAGAGGACATACAAATGACCATTAAGGATTGGGAAGACAAATGGAGGATTCCAATCCTCACTTGGGAAATACCTATAAAGATAGAGGAGGAGGAGGTAATATAGGAACATACACATGATGAGGAGGTAGGGCAGGAACATACACAGCCCGAGGAAGTGACAGTTCCCAGGAAACCAAGGACAGGTCAGAACAAGGCACAACAGAATAAAGGGGGGACATCCAAGACATGAGTCCATGCAGGGAAGAACAACAGAACACATGCACCATGGGTGAAATAGAAATAGACTGAGGCAACAAAGGGAACTACATCAAGTGCTACACCACAAGAGAAATTCCAAACCAAGAGGCCAGCCACCCAGACGGGGGGTGCGCGCAAGAAGTCGAAGGCACATAGAATGCCCCCAGAATACACGATCACTGAGGATAATGCGGATATGGTGGCCCAAATGGTCCAGGATCCCACAGTTGAATATTTTGATAATGTTGTGTGCCAAAGGGATAGAATTTAGGAATATTTGACACACATATGAAAGCTCCTCAGGCATCTCGGGGAAGCATAGACATCCGGCAACAGTGTAGAAATGGGCCCGTCAGCATCACACATAGGAGGAGAACCTGGATCAAGCAAGTAGGACAGAATCCAGACGACAACACAGTTGAGTTCAACATTTCACTTCTCTCCTAGCATGTTGCACATGGACAAAATCATGGGGTAGACACCCCTAAAATACTTGGCTCAACTACAGTTGGTGTTGATGCGGATACCAACCAAGGCACAATATAAATTGCAAGTCAGCGTTACACAGAAGGTATAGTCTTGTGCACGCACGGAGATAGAAGAATTGTAGAAAACAAAGGATGATCGGGATATGTTGGAATTGGTACTTGAGTAGGCCAATATCGAGACCAAAGAGGAGAAGTAACGCGTGAAGGGACTAGAACAGAAAGTGGATGTAGCCTATGAGAAGATCCCAAAGAATGCGCAGATGGCCGAACTCACAGTGACATAGAAGATTGATCATATTGTGCAGACAACCGATCAATATGAATAGAAGATCGAGAATATATGGGAGAATCTCACACCTACCACTCCATCGAAGGTGAGGGAGAAAAGGAAACATGATGCAACAATGTAGATACAATAGATAGAACGAAAATTCCATGCGGCGGCAGACTTTTTCGAGAAAGAAGCACATCTCTAGACGAAGTTGGAAGAGGATTAACAGGTCCAGCAGTGGGACCAAGAAGGAGAAAGGATAGGTGCAGCTATCCAAGACCTCAAGTAGAGGCAAAAGACAATGTCAATCATGAAGCACATCAAAGGGGTGCAAGACATGAAGAAACTTCAGGAAGAACTCATAACTGCATAGACGCAGAAAAAGGAGTGTCAGGCTTGAATGGAACCGCTCCAGGAGCTAGCAGCAGAGTTCGTTTCATAGGAATTGTAAGCCAAAACATACATGGCACAAACCTACGAAGAATGTGCAAGGTTGGTCAATGACGAGATTGCAGTGCAAATATTGGATGCAATCAAGAAGAAGAACGTGCAGGCCCAAACACAAGCAACAGAGCTGATGAAAAAGTTTCAAGCGATCACAAGGGAGATTGATGAAGCACACAGGGGTTACGTGGCTTGGGATGAGCCATATGTCAGTGTTGGGGGCCTGTTGGAAGAAGGTCGAATCATAAAGAAAGGCTATTTTGGGAAGAAAGGCATGCATAAGGAAAGCAACAGTTGGAAGGAAGAGCAACACACACGCATGCATGGAAGACCTAACGACGTTAGGGTTAGGGTTTTTGTAATACATTTTAATGGATGATGATCCAGAAATGTATATATATATACATATGATGTCTAGAGAGGGAGTAGTTTTCCATTATGAAATAATGTAGGAAGGATTTGTTGAGTCTGAAGAGACGACGAAAGGAAGGAATCCTATTTTGATAACTAGTTTGTAATACTCTGTAATCCGATCCATTTTTGTAAGTTGTTGAGTTGAAGAGGGTCCATGAGGGTGGATCTTGAGGGTTATATCACGGGATGAGGAGCCTTGTGTGATCTAGTCCGCCTCATAATAGATCTCAACTCAATTTAGAACGAGCTGTAAAGCGCACGACGTTGTAGTTTGGAACCACCATAATAGAAGAGTTTGAGAGACAGATCTTTGTGGACGTAGCCTAGGGGGGGTGAACCATGGTAAAAAATGTTTTATTTTATGGAATGTGTGTGTCTCTTTTATTGATTATGATTAGAGGTTAGCATTATGAATGAATGATCCAAAAAGATCTTTTAAATGACAATGGTTGAATTATTAAAGCATGAGTTATTTTACCATTTAGGAACTTAATGAAAGAGTAAGAAATAAAGAGGAAACATAGAATCCATTAAACAATATAAAAATATGAACATAAGAATGAAGAACATCAAACCATAACAACAAGATGATAACGGAGTTTGGCAATCTCATCTAAGTCTCTGGGCCTTTGTCTCAATGGGTGAGGTTTTCTTATTTTTGTTCGAATATTTAAATGTACATCATAACAGTTCCAAAAGGATTACAAACTAATCTGGTCTTATTCTACCATATTTCTATAACCCAACAAAATTGACGTCACTGAAATCGGATGAACGAAGCTCCCAGAAATGGCCCACAAAGGTGCTCTCCTCAATGGCTTCCCTGCATAAAAATGGCTTTGGCTCAATAATTCTTCAGCTGTGGCTTCAAGAACCTATCCCTATGGCTTCAAGAACCTTTATTTTACATAGGCCTGAAGTGGGTAACAACCTCCCAACTTCTCCCCAAGATATGGCCTCAAAAAGGGCCCAATATCCCCCAAAAATGACCAAAATCCCACAAAATTGTTGAGAAAATCATTGAAAATCATATTATATAGTTAAACAAACCCACAAAATGGCATATAATTAGGGCACAGCCCCTTTTTCACTGGCTCCTGGTCACTTGGCGTGCTCCATGTGGCCAGGCGCTAGCAGTTATGTCTTGGCCCCTTCTGGATTCATGGCTCTTGGTTATATGCAGTGGCCATATGGCCCTCAGGCTATGCTCCAGATGCACTCACAAGTAGTTGGCCCCCCAACAGTGTAGCCCATGATTATGCCCCTGGTCGGCAAGCTAGCTCGACTGACCAGGGATAACCCTTAACCTCTACTCCAACACACAAGCTCTAATGCCAGGTCATACTATTGAGTGGTATGTGGTGGAATCGAACCGGGGCTAAGCTCCAACCTATGTGCCAAGTTATAACTCTCGTGGTCATATGCATATGTTTCATGACTGGGGTTGGGGGATAGGCCCCACCCCTATTCTCCTCCACCTGAATCCACACATCACTTTATATATAATTTTTATGCAATGTATAACAAGGAACACCATGAGTGCGCTGGCTAGCTCAGCCTTGCCAAATCTCTTCCCCCCCGCCCGGAGGTCACGGGTTCAAACCTCGTAAAGTCCAAATAGTTTTTTCAATAACCACTGACCAATAGAGGGGTGCCACGTGGCAGCCCAGGATTGGGCCATGTGGCACCTTCACATTTGCTCAAAAACTAGCCACATGTTGAGACACCATTTGTCCACATCTACCATGTGTCTTCTTTGTCACATGCCACTATACCTGCCATGTGTCGTATGGGCGTGCCATGTGTCACCCTTGTAGTGGTGACATGTGTCACTCCCTGACTTGTCCATTTGTACTTTCCTAGTCAGAAAGCTATCCATATCAACATGCCAATGCACCCTGCCATGTCAGTTGTATGGTCGTACGGCCTATACAGTTAGCTGCCACATGGAACTATACGAACTGTACAATCATCAAATTTTGCAGGTTTGGAGAAATGAATAGACTATGATATCTTGGCCATACAAAGTCAGTTTGAGCCTGTTCAAGTTGCGTTGGGTTCATATCAACGAGGCATACGCACACATTTGTTTTGAATCCATTCTGATAAATTTGGTTTTTAGGCCTTCCTGGACCCATTTTGGTCTTGATATCCAATTCTAGATCACACCTCCCCACTAAATACCTTTTGGTCCACAAAAGGTTACTGACCAGTCATCAAGTTCAGGATAGGCCACTCAACCTATTCTCTGTCTTTAAATTCTGTCCTATGCACCTATCTCATCAAGATCAACTGTAAAACAATCATGATAAATGACAGCATATTGTTAGCCACTTGTACTCTGTCACATCTTACTGAAACCACTATCATCCATGTTGACAACATTACTAATGATAGCATCAAAAATATGACTGCAAATGAGCTAATATGTTTGTAATATTTGCACGACAATAGCTTATCTTGAAGCAAAGTGTGATTGATCTTCCATTCTACAATCATCTCATGTTCTTGCTTAAGATCAATTACTTGATTTGAAACAATTGTAGGTTTGTTTCTTGCATGAGCTACCTTTCTTAATTGTTCCATTGTTTGAAGATATTTATTTTCCTTTAAATGATGAGCATGAACCACATATTCTTTTCCTTCTTTGATTAGATGATATTGATTATTTTCCCTGTAGAAGATTTCTTTGCAATCATATAAGTAAGGATTGCCTAAGACCATTCCACATTCATTGAGTAGCACCACATCACATGTTACCGCGTCCACAAACTTAGATGAAATTTCAAAATTTAATGTACATTTCTTTGTTATGTGCAATTGATGATTGTTGCTTATCCATTTAAGTGTGTAAGGATTATGATGTATCTGAGTGTTTAATCCCAATTGTTTAACCAATTCTTCTGAAATCAAGTTAGATTGAGATCCACTGTATGTCAATGTTTCAACCTTAGTATGCCTCATGATGACCCTTATGTGAAACAATTTACTTCTAGAAGCAAATCCATCACCAATTTTACCTGTCAAACCAACCAATGAGACTTTAGATTCATCACCTGGATCTAATCCCAAGTTTGTTGGTCGTGTTGTTGTTGCAATTGTTTTCCTCCCTTTCCTATATTTGAACCACTTTGGTCTCTTATTAGGATGCAATTTCCAGCAATGGTCCTCATCATGCCCCTCTTTCTTGCAATGCTTGCAAGAGGGCTTCTCTTCCTTTCTTTCCACTGAATTTTCCTTCTTGACATTCCACTTTTGTTTGTCCTCATTCCTTGAAGACAATTCCCCTAATACACCAACCCCTATTTTCCCTGCTTCAATGTATGTTTCTTGAACAAAAACCTCATCAATATTAGTAGGTCCAAACAAGAATACAATGCTACGAATATGTGCAGGTAAATCTCCTATATACTTCATAAGAGTTTCTTGGGTATATAAAAGAATATCTAACATCAATTCCATCTTACGAAAACCATCTATGTATTCTTGCACTATTTGTCCTTTTCTTAGTTTAAGATCTTTCCATTCAATTAAAGCTTTCTCTTTATATCCCAAAGGATAGAATTTATTTCTAAGTGCAAACACAAAAACTTGCCATGATGGAAATACATTACCCACTTGTTGCATGCCATTTTTCAACTTGCTTTACCACCAGATGAGTGATGTTCCTGCAAGTCTAAGCAATGCAAACTTGATCTGAGTTGTGTCATCCTTGATTTGTTGCACAATGCAATAAACCTCCATCTTTATGACCCATTTATCAAGCCTCTCTGCATTGACTTCACCATCATACATGGGTAATTCAAATTTTACATCAATATTAAGTAAAGGCATATCATGTTTATGTTTATGGAAATGTTTTCTTGCAGTGGATTTAGAACTTGAACTTGAAGAAGAAGAGTTTGATGGAGAAGAAGGAGGTGAAGGAGGAATTTGAGGAGGATCCTCTCATTCTTCACTTTTGAACTTTGAATATTCACCTAGATTTGGTCTCTTTCGTTCCAAGTAATCCTCATACAAAACCTTCATCATCTCTGACATGGAGAATACATTTTTTCGAAACTATTTCTCATCATGAGAAAGTCCCTCTTCCGATTCCATCTTCTCACTTTGAGAAGTTCACTTTCTCAATCCAATCAATGGATTATCTTCAACAATATTGCCTTCACCATGATTCAATTTTTCCATGGTAATCATGCAAACTCAAAAACCAATCGTCAACTTGCTTTGATTACCACTTGATCTGAAAAGATCTTTTAAATGACAATGTTTGAGTTATTAAAGCATGAGTTATTTTACCATTTAGGAACTTAATGAAAGAGGAAGAAATAAAGAGGAAACATAGAAGCCATAAAAAAAATTTACAAATCTTAACACAAGCATGAAGAACAACAAACCATAACATCAAGATGATAACGGAGTTCAGCAATCTCGCCTACATCTCCGGGCCTTTGTCTCAGTGGGTGAGTTTTTCTTATTATTGTTTGAAGATTTAAATGTACATCATAATAGTGTCAAAAGGATTACAAACTGATCTAGTCTTATTCTACCATATCTATAGAACCCAACAAAACTGACAGAATTAAAATCGAATGAATGGATCTCCCAAAAATGGCTCACAAAGGTGCTCTCCTCAATGGCTTCCCTGCATAAAAATGGCTTTGGCTCAATAATTATTCAGCATAAACCTGTTCTAAACCTCTCCCTATGGCTTCAAGAACCTCTATTTTATATAGGCTTGAAGTGGGTAACAACTTGTCAGCTTCTCCCCAAGATCTGGCCTCAATAAGGGCCCAATGTCCCCAAAAAATGACCAAAATCCCACAAAACTGTTGAGAAAATCACTGAAAATAATATTATATAATTAAAAAACCCACAAAATGGCATATAATTAGGGCACATCCCCTTTTTCGCTGGCTCCTAGTCACTTGGTGTGCTCCATGTGACCAAGTGCTAGCAGTTATGCATTGGCCCCCTCCTGGATTCTTGGCTCTCGATTATATGCAATGGCCATATGGCCCTTGGGCTATGCTCCACACACACTCACAAGTAGTTGGCCCCCTGATGGTGTAGCCCACGATTACACCCCTAGTCCATGGGCTAGCCCGACTAATTGGGGCTAACCCTTAACCTCCGCGCCAACACACAAGCTCCAACATTGGGTCATATTGCTGAGTGGTATGTAGTGGCATTGAACCAGGGCTAAGCTCCAACCTATGTGCCAAGTTATAACTCTTGTGGTCATATGCATATGTGTCATGACCAGGATTGGGGGCTAGGGCCCAGCCCTATTCTCCTCCACTCCAATCCACACTTCACTTTATATATATATATATTTTTACACATTGTATAACAAGGAACACCATGGGTGGGTTGGCTAGCCGAGCCCTGCCAAAGCTCTTCCCCCCTACCCGAAGGTCGCAGGTTCAAATAATTTTTCCAATAACCAATGAACAATAGAGGGGTGCCACATGGCACCTTCACATTCACTCAAAAACCAGCCACATGTCAAGACACCATTTTTCCACACCTGCCACGTGTCTGCTCTGTCACATGCCATTGTACCTGCCATGTTTGCCATGTGTCATACAGGCATGCCACGTGTCAGCCTTGTAGTGGTGACACGTGTCACTCCCTGACTTGTCCACTTGTACTTGCCTATTTAGAAACCTATCCATGTCAATATGCCAATGCACCCCTCCATGTCATCTATATGGCTATATGGCTTGTATAGTCAATTGCCATGTGGAACTATATGGACTATACAGTCATCAAATTTTGCATGTTTGGCGAAATGAATAGATTGTGATATCTTTGTCATATGACATCTATTTGAGCCCGTTCAAGTTGCGTTGGGTTCATATCAACGAGGCCTATGCACACGTACATTTTGAATCCATTCTGAGAAATTTTATCTTTAGGCCTTCTTGGACCCATTTTGGTCCCGAGATCCAATTATGGATCAATGAATGAGCTAATGAGTTTGATTACATCACATACATAATTAGGAATGACAATACATTTCTTTAATAATTTAAATATAAATCTCAATGCACACATTTGATATCTCCATTCAATCTTGGACCGCAAACACTTGAGTATTGCAATCACCCATTAAGACTATCTCGGGTGAGACAGTGTAGTGCATCCTGTGTACTGCATTGCCTTCTGGTTTACCAGGAGGCCCAATAATTTTAGAGGTTTTTTTGGAACCCTAGTAGACTTGAACTTGGTTCAATCATGTTAAAGGTATAACTCAGAGGAAACTTAAAGCCAACAGGGTGCCAAACCCCTTGCCCATAGGAGGACCATGGTGTGAAATTTTTAAGACACACGGGCCCAGTACATATCATTGTCCCATGCTGCAGAAGTATAAGACAATGCCAAAGAGTTCTTACTGCATTTTTTGTAAATCAGGGGGTCAGAATGACCAAGATTGTAGAATGTTGGAATTGATGAGAGAGAGAAATTCATACACCTATAGGGTGCAAGAAGAGATGATGACAGGGAAAGTCGCACCACAGTTCAATAATGTGCAACCACAATTCAATCTCACGTAACCACAGTAAAACAATGCACAAACGTAGTATAATAACGTGCAGTATAATGAAATATTGTAGTATAATACACCGTGTGGAGATAGAGGTGGATTCAGAGGTGGAGGACAGGGTAGAGAAGGATTTGGACGAGGCAGATGACCAGTAGTCTGCCATAATTTTCAACAACTAGGACATTATGCCAGAGACTATCCACTTCCACCTGCGACATGTATGTATTGTCACACAGCAGACCATGAGATAGAAGATCGTCCAACATTATTGAGAAAAATACAGGAAAAAAGGAACCAGAACAATTAGAACATACAGTGGATTTCTATATAAGACAAGGATGATAGCAAGAACATCAACTTAGTTACTCAAGGAGGATCCATGAGGGAGTTGATATAGCAAAATAGGATACAACTCAACACTAGTGGTTCAAGAAGAACATTGCGCCATAGAATCATTTTGACACACAAAAGGAAAAAGAGATGTTTAAGGAGTCCATACAGGAGATTCTAAAGGATTAAATTGAGTCTATATCAATCGTGCAACAAAATCATGATCGACCAATGTACGAGATGCCACCTTCAATGGATGACACCAACAAAGGACAACCTTCAAGGAAATTAAGTAACCTAAATACTTTTATGTAATCATGTGTAAAGCTAGTGGATGATCCATCATCTGTGAAGGTATTACAAAACTTTCTAGAGAGATGCAACACATAAGTAAAAGGGAAGTTAGAACAGAATACAGTTAATCATCTTCGTACGAGAAGAAGAACAAGTAGGGAATTCAGGTTAAATTCCAACATTGGGGATTTCAATATGGGGAATGTTATACTTGATTTAGGCTCTGAAGTGAATGTCTTACCTAAGAAGAGATGGGAGTGTATGGTGGAAACCACATTATGATATTCTCTTGTCCAGTTGAAATCGATAAATCAACATAGAGTATTACCAATTGGAAGACTTAAAGGTATGACAATATACTTGGATGGAGTACGCATTGTGGCATATTTTGAAGTTATAGAAATAGAATATAGCACAACATCCTACCTAGCATTACTAGGATTGGACTGGGAATTTGATAACAAAGTTGTGATCAACCTAAAGACACGGAAAATTACCTTTGAATCAGGTGAGTACAGAGTAATTGTACCATTGGACCCCTCAGAAGGAGAAAGGTTTGTAGAGGCGACACGTTTGTACTTGGAAGAAATAAATTATCTATATAGGACTATCATGCGAGAATAATATTATGTCAACCCAACTGCAGATGGGGTACTCAGTTGGAGAAGCATTACGTCATGTGCCTCAGACTTAGATACAAGTCTAGAAAACTTGTATTAGAGGCTACATGAAGTCTCCACAAGGAGGTGTTCAAGAATAGAGTGTGCAATAAGGTGGGTCGATATAGAGGTAATGGAACCTCCCACTTTTCATGGTTTGAATGACCTAGAATAATTTTTGACAAACTATGAAGAAGAAGTCTTGGAAAATTAATGGTTTTTAACCTTGGATATTGCACTAAAGGAAACAACTGCAATATGGTGGGGCACACACAAGGGAACGATTCAAGACTAGTATCAGTGTAAATGGTTACTAAGCATTAGATTTGGTGAAGAATAGGGGAACAATACATTGTAGAAATATGATGGGTGAGGAATACCAACTGAGAACATAGAGAAATGCATCACTCAGTGGAGGCTAACATCACGAGAATAATGGACTCATTACTTTATTCATACATTGGAAGGTATAACAAAGAACTGGTACATAGAACAGGAGCTGCACAGAGGCACTGTAGAATGGATAGTGTTACAACAGAATTTCATGATAACTTTCTCATTTGAGCATGAGAACCCTATGATCGATTTATGCCTAAAGCTGATACAGGGGAGGATATTTTTTGAGGAACCTGAGGTGGAAATTATAAAAGAATATCAACAACAAAACATACAGACACCCAAGGACTTACTCTCTTGTTATCATGTCACAGAGGAAACACTAGAAGAAGATTTGTGCAACATCCAGATCACTGAGATTGAAGGAGAAATAGGTGTGGAAGGTCCATCATTAGAATCAGAGGCATTTTCTACACTAATTAAGGTCAATAAATTCAACATTGGGATAGAAGAAAACCCTAAAATGGAAATGATTTGATACTACTAGAATGAGAAGACACTAGAGAGGATAACAAAATTACTTCACAAAAACAGTGACCTATTTTCAACAACCTTTGCAGATATGAAAGGAATATCAGGTGAGTTGGGTGAGATGAAGATACCCCTAAAACCAGATACTAGACCAGTCACATAGAGACCTTACTGGTTGAATCTAGTTTATAAGCAAAAAGTGAAAGTAGAACTTGATAGAATGTTAGAAGATGGTATCATAGAGCCAGTGGAAGAATTTGAATGGATCAATCCCATGGTGTTCTAGGAAAATAAATAAGGGGGAATAATAATTTGTGTAGATATAAGGAAATTGAATGATGATTGCTTACATGATCCTTTCCATGCCCCTTTTACATATGAGGTTTTAGAGAATGTGGGAGGCCAATAAACATATTCCTTCACAGATGGGTTCTCAGGTTATCATCATATTAAAATAGCTCCAGAGGATAGGCATAAGACTACATTTTCTACAGAATGGGGATCCTATCAATATATAGTTATGGCCTTTGGACTGAAGAATGCACCAACTATATTTTCAAGGGTGGTAGTAGCTACTTTTAAGGATTTCATACATAATTTCTTAGAACTATATTTGGATGATTGGATTTTTTCAGTCTATTGAAGGATCATGTAGAAGTATTAATACTAATGTTCGACAGGTGTAGGCAATGTCAGATCTCATTGAACATCAAGAAATGTATTTTCATTGCACCATTTGGGATATTGTTAGGACATTTGGTATGCAAACATGGTTTATTGGTTGACCCTACTAATATTGTTGTAATTGTGAACTTATCACCACCAAAGTCAGTGCACCAGTTAAGAGCCACATTTGGACATACAGGGTACTACAAAATTTTTATCAAGGGGTATGCACAAATTACCATGTCAATGGAAAATTTGTTAAAGAAGGACACCAAATTTCAGTGGAACCGGGATTGTCAGCACGGATTGGATACTTTGAAGGAGAATATGGTGACAACGCCTATTTTAGTGTTTCCAAATTGGGAAAAAACATTTCATGTGCATGTAGATGAATCAACAATAGCACTTGGAGCAATCTTGGCACAACCAGAAGCATGTGACCTAGATCAACATATATCCTTTGCAAGCATGAAGTTATTTTTCTTAGAGAAGAATTGCAATGCAACAGAAAGAGAAGATCTATCCATGGTGTATGCAATGCATAAATTTAGACACTACTTATTGGGAAAGCACTTTAAAATGTTCACATATCATTTTTCCCTCAGATATTTAGTCAACAAGCCAGTGTTGGGGGGAGGATATGTAGATGGCTACTATTATCTTAGGATTTTGATTTTGAAGTAATAGTTAAACCAGGGAAACGGAATGTAGGACCTTATCACTTATCAAGGATAACCAATGGAGAAAAACCTATTAACTTAGAAGACAACTTCCCTAATGTGAATTTATTTTCAGTACAGATGGGCAGAAATAGAACCAGTCAAGGATTGCAGCACAAAGATAGTAGCACTCTTCTTACTTTAGTAGGTGATTCAATATTGGAGTGTTCCAGGATTTTGATGAGTGACCAAGGCACACATTTTATTAATAGTACCATATAGGCTATGACTAAGGAATTTGAATTCTATCACCAGAAGAGTACACCATATCATCCTCAAGAAAATGGGACAATAGAAGCTTTCAAAAATATTTTGGAGAATTCCTTGATAAATGTTTGTAATATTAATAGAGATGATTGGGATTTAAAAATACCAACAGTATTATGGTCATACAAGACTACATGCAATAAGTTGATAGGAAAGAGACCATTCAGATTAGTGTATGGACAAGAAGTAGTGGTGCCATTAGAATTTTTGGTACCTAGTCTATGCGTTGCATCAATCACAAATATGACAAAAAGAGGTGAAGTACAAGAAAGGTTAAGTCAACTTATGGAACTTGAGGAAGACAAAATTATGGAAGGATTCCACCAGGAGGTGCAGAAAGCAAAGGACAAAGCCTGGCATGATAGACACATAAAGAAGAAGAGATTTAAGGAGGGATATCTAGTTCTCCTCTATGACAACACATATTTGCAACATCAAGGTAAGTTTAGAATCCATTGGCTAGGGCCATATGAAGTAAAGTATGTCACATATGGAGGATATGTCCAGCTAAGGGACTTGACAGGAGAAGAAATGCAGGGTCTGGTGAATGGTATTCAACTGAAATTGTATAGGGATAGTCGACCTACTAACTCTCAGTAGTTGCAACACAGTAAGTAATCATTTTTTATAGTGTACTATAATAGAAATTAAGAAAGAAAAATTAAAAAAAAGACATAAAAAGTATAAAAAGAAGAAAAATACAAAAATAGGAAAGTTGGTTGAATGGCAGAAAATTGGAAAAAGTAGCACGTAGCAGACAGTGAAACCAGCGTGACAAGAAATAAATTTATTGGGCGTCAGATAATAGTGATATAAAAAAAATATAGTGCACCAAGGAAGACTCAGTAGAATTTTGCAGCACGCTGGAAAAGGGGACAATGGTCGGAAAAGAAAAAAACTAGTCATCAAAAAAATAAGGTGTGAACTGAACATTTATGAAATTTAAGGCCGTGTGTCGAAGAAGATTTAGAACATTTATGGAAATAAAGGAAGCATCTATGAGGAGATTTATGGAATTTATGAGAGCATTTATATAATGGGAAAAGTGTGCCACACAACCCTCATTATGAATTTGAGCATACATAGAACTAAGGAGCACGAAGATGAGCAACGACTAAGTGATTTTGAATACATTAGCAGGAGGATTTCAGCAGCAGTGGGATGATTTACGTAGGATGGCACCACCAAAATTTGGCACACCAATCCAAGAGGCAAGAAAAACCTGAAGTAGAACCAGGTCATCACAGGAACCTGCATGGGATGAACAGATTCATTGACAGTCGGAGGGAGTGGTTAATGTCGATGCCATTCCTTCACCGCAAGACAAAACATTGAGCACCACTATGGTGGACAAGGAGAAGCAAGGTCCCACGACAGTAAGGATGAATATTGATCCACAGTGCAATACGGGGGAACAAAACCCTTTGGTGTCAGAAAACCCAAGGCAACAAACCAGCATCAAAGCCACCCATAAGACTAATGGTGTCAATAATGAGAGAACAATATCCAAGGGGCCAAGGTCACAACCAATGGTATGGTCTGCGCAGCATGAAGAGGTCCAAATTGAGGATATAATAGGATAGTCTGACTCTGGTGCGAAAGAAGGGGAAGAAGAGGTCAGACCATCCAGCACGCTAGTAAAGGGGAAAGGGAAACATCCTATTTAGAGATCCTCATGGAAGAAGCCCAAGGTATCCATATTCCTATCGCACATTCCTGAGGGGGTGCAAGTCCCTATAGGATTGTTGGGCTATGTCAACAAACTAAGATATGCAAACCATGATGTGTATGACACTGGAAAGTTCCCAGAATTCACGCAATAGGTTTACATGGAAATCCTAGGCACGGTGCCACTAGGAGATCCAGTGTTGCATCCAAAATAGTGGATAGTAGGACTATTCAACACATAGATAATAAATTTACTCAAGATTCCCCACTTCGATAAAGGGAAAGATGTCAACAATTGCATCAAGTAGTTACTTGCAGTTCTCCATGAAGTATTTTTGTGGTTGGACAGGGAGGTGTCCATCGATGTGGAGTTAACTTCCTTTATCACAGAAATACCATCAGATGGCGAGAAGCCCACACAGTGCATGGATGATAAAATAAAGGAGAAGGCGCTCGAGGAGGAAATGAAAAATACATACAGGATGAAAAGAGGGTCATGAGGGATAATCATCAAGAGGATCAATGACACAGCCACCAGGATGGCAAACAAATTGTAAATGTCACAAGGAGGAGGTCCTCGTAGGAGTCGTAGCAGCAACAGGATAGTGCGCAAAAGGCACCATGTTAAGCTGGGCTCTATACTTATTAAATTTGTTCCTAGATGACTGTAAATATGCACATGACTTGGGGACCGAATTCCACTACTTGTGGTTGATAGTGTTGATAGCGTTTATAGGATGGAGGGAACCTACCTATTTTCACTTATGTGACATAGTGGGAAAATTTCACGCAGCGTGGTATACATCCTTAGGGAGCACTTCAGACCCTAAATGGAGAAGTGGAAACGTTATCACCTTCACAAGGTACCTGACTCACATGAAGGAAAATATAGTCAGTAGTTGAAGGAAAACTCCAGAGGTGGTCATGCAATACCAGGGGATAGCCAATTTCAAGGCCATGAGACACAACATATGGATCCAAGCATGCAGAGATCCATATGGAGAGTGGTTGAAACTTCGATATTGCATGAACATAGAAAAGGTAGAGTGGGCGATCAAGGACTGGGTGGATGACTGAAAAGTCCTAGTTATAACCAAAGAGCCATATTCATATTCTTCCCCCCAACACTGGCTTGTTGACTAAGTAATTCAATGCAGAATTATCAATGAACATCTTAAAATGTCCTCCCATAAAATAGTGTTGAAACTTCTACAATTCATATACCATAGCTATAAGCCTTCTCTTTCAGTGGTAGTATAATTCTTTTCAGCTATAGAAAGCTTCCTTCTAGAAAAGGCTATAGGTTGGTCGATATCTCTCACTCCTGGAAATGCTAAGACTTCTCCTAGTGCAATGGACGAAGAATCGACATGAACATTGAACTCCTTACTCCAATCTAGAAAAACCAAGATAGGCATAGTGTCTAAGGTGTTAATAAACTTATGTACCCACTTTTCTTTGGGAATGCTACTCCAAGCTTCCTCATAACTTCGCACATGGTTCTTAGGATAGCTCTAACATGTGTATCAAACTTTGCATTCTTCAGCTTGGTCTAAAAAGTGCTTTGTCAATAAGGTGCAACATTGCACCCATTATGTGTTGTTCTTCTTGTGTGTCCCCCACCATCTAGCTGGTGTTTCTTTCAATTCCTCATATAGTGCCAACATCTTCTGTTGTACTAGTAAAATTCTCTCAAATTTAGATAGAAATGTCTCTAAATTATTCAAACCATCAAATGTAGGAAGATTACTAAATTCTATGCCAATCTAGTGAACTTCCCTGGTCAATCTGGCACACCTCTACATAGAGACTTCATACATTTTGTTCTGCCAATTCTCCAGTGCTTCTTCTAAATCTGATGAGCATGCACTTTCACTTCGCCAGCTTATATTTCCATCTTTTGTGGGATTAATGTAATATTATTGTCCTACTGTCAGTTTATAGATATTTTATAGCTCGTAGGCACAATCTTATTCTCTTATGGGTTTTTTGTATATGTGGCCTTCATTAGGATCAAGAGGTTCAATGACCTTAAATTCATTACCCTTGAATGCCATTATTCTCTTTTTTAGGTCAACAACCATCAAATTTTTGAAACCCAAATCAATTCCTAACAACATAGGGTAGGGACAACTATCATCAACAATATCAATCACTTTGAAGTCTACAAAAGTCCTTACTCCATTGATGTCCATAGGGACATGCTCTAATATTCCAAAGGGGCTCACCACCTATTGATTAGCCATCCTGAGCCTGATAGAAGAGTAAATCAACCTAGGTTTTCCCATCAGTGTCCAATTCTTCTTCGTCATAACATTTACTTTTGATCCCAGGTTGATGACCACATAGTCCATGTCATCATATCCAATCTAGGCATTAAGGTGTGGTTCCTTTCTTGTCCTCCTTTTTCTAGATACTTGATTCACAGATCTACTCAGTAGAGGATCTATTCTTCCACTTTTGTATTGTCTTACTAGGTGTTGTATTTCCTACACATCTTTCTCATATTTAATCAAATTGATACAAGTATATAAGAAGTCCATGAGCTTGCTTACCTCCTTTCCTTGTCTAGCTAGGGAAGACTGATCAAATGTTGGAGGCATTTCACATTCCCTTACTTTTGGTTGTGCCCTAGATGAAGAAGCTTGTTCTCATACAAATTCTTTCCTTGCTTCTTCAAAAGTATGGTTTTCTCTCCTTGGATCAAACAATTATGCCTTCTCTGTAGCTCTTCTAATCCTTGATCCATCTATAGGCTTTCCTGGAGTCGCACAATCTTCTCCTGTAATAGCGCCTCCTCTAGTAATAACAACAACTATGGGGTCCTCACCACGAGTTTATGTTGATATTAGTTGGACTTGTTGGTTTCCTCCTCATCTCTCATGAAGTTTAGCTAGCAATATTGGACAGTCTTCAATGACATGGTCAAATAAATTACCGTAGTTGCAAGTAGTACAAGGGTTCTGAGAATCCCTTTCCAAATGACCTAGTTGTGCACAATTATAGAAAATAATATCACCTCAACCTCGACCCATGCGTCATCCTCATCCTCTTCATCTGAATCTACCACGAGGGTTGACGTTTCCTCTTCCTGGGGAATTGAACTGAGTGGTACTTCCTTCTATGTAATTCTCCTTGAATTCTATATGTATCCCTTGATATTTAATGCAATAGGTCATAAGCCCTACAATCCTTTTCATCATGCCCCACAAATTTATAGAATGTGTAGTAACGATTGGTGGGTGTCTGGACATGTTTTTTCATATAATAGTATTCACCAAGGTGATGTCTAGTTCTACATACCTCGCACCAGGGCAAAGTAGCTTGCCTCAAATGGTTAGGGGCTCCAGAGGCCAAGTATTCATTAAATAAGGGACAGTTATCTTTGGCATGGACCTCTGATTTACATTGGATACACCAGATGTCTTCTCTTTTCTCTTTTCCTTTATCTTTCTTCATGTCTTTGACCTGTAAAGATAAACTATTTAATTGATTCAATATTTGACTCATACCTGGACTGGATTCTCCTACAGGGGCTACTTCTAGTTTCATGGAAATCTCCAGAGCTTCAGCCTGCGAAGCGACCTTCTGTTGCATCAGAGAAGCTCTAATGTGTGGCAAGAGGGCAACGATGAACCATTCCTTATGATGTTCATCTAGAATATGAAAACTTAAATGGCATGTCAAGGTCTTAAACCTATGATCAAATTCCCAGACAGGTTCATTCACCTTTTGTTTGATTTCCTTTAACTTTGTAATGCACTGCGACTCTAAATTAGGATTCTTGAACTCTACACTCATTGTAGTTTTGATGTCCCTCGGTGGTTTAGGTTGTATAGCTCCTGACACAAAATTCATATACCAGCTCAATGCCTGGTCCCTCAAGGTAGTACTAAATTGATCCCTCTTAATAGCTTCGTCAGTGACTTGCTTAATGTTCCATACAGCTTCGCATAATAACTAGTGTTGGTTAGGATCTTCAAATCCATCTCCTCTAAAAATAGGTAACCTCATTTCATCTGCCATGGAATTTCCTTGGTTTCTTGACTGAGTATGTACTAAACTTCTTGTAATAGTACACTGAGTGCTATGATTACTCTGGTTACTCTGGATACTTAATGCTGCTAAAACAACATGAGGAGTAATAATACTTACTTCCACAGTAGGTGCAGTACCTGAAGTTTCTGGCTCTCCTCGGTAAAGTTCTTCAGTCTCTACTTCCTCTGCCCTTGCAGATTTTGAATACTCTTCATCTATTAGATCTGCTTCTTCTCCATTGTAGAATCCCCCATCTCCATAATTCCTCTTAAACAAGTTTTAAAGAGGAACCTTTCTGAATGATTTCCCACTGCATGTGTGTCCATCCTCTGTGCCACTATCTTTGTCTGAATTCTTGAACATTAGCTTTAAAATTCGACTGGTTACTATATCGTCAAGATATTCTTCTCATGTAATAGCATCTTAATATTTAACTTCGAGAAGTGTAGAAACTTTCCTCTAGTTCCCTTAAAGAAATATCTCTCTTCTTGACTATATGACTCTACTCGGTCGATAGAAAACTCAGTAATGTATCCTCCAATAGTGTTATCAAGCCAGGGATCCACCGCTCTATACACAACGCTATCGACTCTCTTGACTTTATTGATCAATGTCATTGTCCAAACCATAGGTGGTCTAGATCTGATCTCAAATTGGGTGTCTACTAATCTGGATAACCACTCGTATAACTCCTTATGAACTCCTCAAAAGAAAATCTCATGCACGTCAGTAAATATGTACCTTCCCAACCAGTCTTATATACTAATGCTAGGATTCTTGTTCTGAACTTCGGCGAAGTCCCTTTCTTGTTCTTCTATCCACTTCTAAATCTCTATTTTCGATGGAAACCACCTTGACATTCCCTCAAGAAGATCTCGGTACTAGCAATGGAACCATTTGTTGGCATAGGGGCAGACCCAGGGTTAACCCAAATAGCTCACCAACAAAACCTAACTACTAGCCCTTTTGGAAACACCTGCAAAGTAAATGAAGTTGCATTCAAAGTAGAAATATGGGGGTTGCAGTACATAGGTTTCTACAACCAGAGGGAATCCAAAGTGAATCCAGAACAACAATGCAAGATAACCCAGATATGCTTAACAATCTTCCACTTTATTCGCTAGGTTAGTTATATATCTTATATTTAATAGGAAACACAACAAGGCAATACAGTATAACATATAGCAAATAACACAACATCATCCACATAGAACAAAAACAATTATGTGGTTCACCCTCTCCCTAGGGATACGTCCACAGAACTATGTTTCTTGATATATTAGATGAAAACATGCAGTTCTATCTGCGCACTTAGATGCATATCCTCTCTCTCTCTTTCTCACCTCCCTATGCACCCAGCTGCAAGGTTGATATTCGCACCCATCTAAAGATCCAAAATATAAGAATTCTCTTACAACAAAACACTTCTCTCTCTCACAACATCAACAAAAATAATCTACGAAGAACCCTCTCAACTCTTCTGGACATTTTTTTTATACATTTCATGACTCTTAGAAAACCTTAGACCAGAGCCTAGGTGTCACAAACCCTAGGTGCCAAAACCCCAGGTCCACATGACCCGCATTTAAAAGGCTTCGCCAACCTATTCTTCCTTCTTCTCCGGGAGGTGCTCCAAAGAACCCATTGGTGTCTTCTTTCACTTGCTGAGTTGTCCATGATCCATCTTATTTGTTTCTTTGTCTTCCTTGATCTTCTCTTTCAACAAATTTGTTTTCCTTTACCTCATTCCTTCTTTTATGCTTCTTTAGCCACTTAGACCCTTCCTCGGTTTGTGTGCCTTCCACGCACTTCATGTTTTGTCTTCCTTCTTTAATCTTCTCTTTCTTACATAAACAAGGGCCAACAACTACCCAAGGAAAAGGAAATTGAAGAAAGACCATCATAGACATATGCAGAAGCCAAAATAATGACAATGCAAGGTACTAAAGCAATGGTAGGAAGGAAGCGCAAAAGCAAAGAAACTACCTCTGAAGAAGAAGTCAGGTCTTAAGCCAGTGACACAGGAAAAGGACACCATAGTGAATATGAATGGGTAGGCATGGAAGAAGGACAATGTCCCTCCACAGGAAGAACAAGAAGGTGGGGACACAGTGACACAAGAAACCCCAACGACAACAGCCCCAACAAATGCAGGACCACCCAAAAGGTCGATCATACAAATCAGGGGGTCGCTCAATAAATCCAAGGCACATAAGGACATCTAGGAATACATAATTACCAATGATTATGCATACTTGGTAGTAGATAGAATTCAAAATGGCATGGCTAAGGAATATGAGGAGGTCGAGAACCAAAGGGAAAGAATCATGAAGGAATTGATGCAGGTTAAACAAGTCTTGAAATGGATAAAAGTAACGCAGACATGGGATAAAGGAAAGGGCTCAATGCAACAAGCAATGGAAAAAGAGGACACAACCGCACATGGTGATGAAGAAACAATACAAATCATAGTGCAGGTTATTTTGAATTTCAACATTACACAGGACACGATACAGATACAGGAGAAAATAGTGCAGAAGAATAGGAAAGACTTGGAACAATTGGAGTTGGTTTTAGCAAAAATACCAATGAAATCATTGTACAGATTGAAAGTCAGCATCACACATGAGGTACAGTCATGGGCCAGGGATAATGAAAAAAAATTGGAAGTCATGAAAGATGGTAAGGAAGTTCTACAGTTGGTAATAGAGAAAGTCAATATGGATACATAGGAAGAGAAGCAGTGCGTGGTTAAAATAGAGAAGAAACTAAAGGAAGTCTTCAAAACAATTCTAGATAGCACACAGGCAGCAAAGAGCGGCGTAGAAGAATAGATATAGATCATCGTGTAGACAATCAAGGGGTAAAGGTAGGAGATAGATGAACTAAAGGAATAAATTACACCAACAACCCCTCCTGAAGTCACAATTGAGAGAGAACAGCAGGCAGCACTACAGACAAGTCTTATTGCAAGGAAAGCCAAAGAAGTCGTAGAACTCTTTGACAGGACTACGCAAATATGGACTAGTCTTGAAGAAGACAAGAAGGTCTAACAGTTGGATCAACAAGAAGAAAAATTCAATGCTGCAATGCAGGATTTGAAGCAGTGGTAGAAGGTAATGAGCATCACTGAAACGTTGAAAGGCACGCAAGAGATGAAGAACCTGCAAATTGAACTAAAGACTACGTAGACAAATAAATTAGGCAAGGAAGGCTCAATTGGAGCCACTCCAGGAGAAAGCAGCACAGATAATTGCAGAAATTGAGGTATAAAAGACAAGAATCAAACAATATCATACAGAGAGTGCATAATTATTGAAGAAACATATTACAATGAAGAGGGTAGAGGCGCTAATAGAGAAAGTTGTGGGGGTGAAAGCAAAAGGGGAGGAATTAGTAGGGAAGTTCCATAATTTGGAGAAGGATGTGAAAGGAGTGCACATCGCTTGAGTATCTCGGGATGAGCCAAATGTTAGTGTTGGGGGCCTATTGGCGCAATCTTATTTTGGGGAGAAAATCCAATTTTGGATCATGCACCATAAATGGAGGAAAAGCAGCATGTCGAAGAGGGAGGAAAAGTAGCATGTCGAAGACTGAGGAAAAGCAGTGTGGTGCACATGCAGACAAACCTATCCATGTTAGGGTTAGGGTTTTTGATATGATTGTAATGGTTATGAGCCAATAAATTAGTATAAGTAAATACATAGGAGGTCTAGTAGAGGTTGGTCAAGGAGCTAGCGAATTGGTCTTATGAGCTAGAGAGAGCGTTTTTTAGGGTTAGGTTGTAGGTTGTGGAGCCTAGTGTGGTCTAGTTTGCCTCACAGATTTAACTTGTCATAGTTTTGATTGTAATCATAGAGAATGCAAAGAGCATAGTACTATCTTTGAATAATGATGAATAAAAGAGAAGAAGAGCCAAATGTTTTTGGACGTATCCCCAAGGGGGGGTGAACCATGGTAAACTTGTTGTGTTAATGTGTGTGAATGGTTATTTTATTGTTTCTATTATTTATCAGTGAAATAATGAATGGTTATATTATATGATTACAATGCACAACATGCATGCATGGTTTCCTTAATGAATGATTCATTGATCTAGATGAATGAGTAACAAATATGATGCATAAGAAAAAGACATAGATAACATTCACAATCCATTCCCTGACTGTAGACATCTGAGTCTTGCAGTCCCCCATAAGATATCTTGGGTGAGACTTTGTTGTGCACTCTGTGTGTAGTGTTTCCTTCTAGCATACTGTTATAGTCCAAAAATTCCTTATCTGTGCATACAAGACATTTGCCCTTCCATTTACATACTTTTCCAAAACACTATTGAGGTTTCTTCTTGAAAAAACATTTTTTGGATAGTGTATGTGCCTTGTTGAACTAATAGCTTATGTACACACACTTGTTTCATGCTATCTATCCCGCATACATACACGATATGCATGTTAATTATCCCGTGTTTACCTCCAAAAGTTGTAAAACAAATAAAATTGCACGGAATTCGATGAAGTTACGGGCTATAGAGGGTTTCCTAACCATTTTACCCCTTGTAACCTGTCCCCAAACCAAATAACCATATTTTTCTCATATAAAAAGAGGTCTTGGGGATTCATGCAAGAGGAGAAGTAAGAGAATAAGAAAACTCTGCCAAAATCCCTTCCCTTTCTTAGCCCAAGGTTTGCATCACATTCCGAGTTTTATCCTCAGCCTTCCCCTCCATCCTTTCTCCTTATGCAACTCTTCCTCCTTCCTTTGGTGATAAGTTGGTTGCAAGAAGATAACCTGGGATTGATGCACTTGTATCCATGACAAAGGATCATGGACCTAGTTCATGGATTCGTTGCCAACAAAGGTTGTAATCTTGTTTGTCTTAAAATTGAATAAAATAGTTTGTCCTTGTCCCAAAATATTATGTTTGTATGCTTGTCTAAACTTTGAAAGTGATCAATAGAGACTGTGTATGTTGTTGCATTGTATTCCTAATATTTTGCAGGTCATCTTTGGGAGAATATCTATGATCTAGGAGAAATAAACAAGCAAAAGAGGTCTACGCCAACTGCAAGGACTAAAGGTACACTCATTGATCCTCTTTCCTCTCTCTCATCACATTGTTTATATGGTTTTGGGGTAGCTGAAGCGTAGAACAGTCTTTTAAGGGAAAGAATTGCTCTTCCTTTACCTAGACCCAGTATAGGGGGATTTTCCCTATAGCAGAATTGGCGACTCCACTGGGGAGTCTCTCTAGGGCCTTAGTGGGAGATTTTGGTTTGATTTGGTTTTTTCAATTTCGTTTTTAGTTTTCCAAGTTCAATGAGTCAGTTAGGGTCTATGGTCACCTTCCAGAGGTGTACGTTCCCTGTCCTCTGTATATATCACATACATACGTGGTCTGCATAGTATACATCCTACGTACATATGCAAGTTTCTTGTGCACAACACGTGTCTCTATGTTTTGGAAGATGTTACAAAAAATAGATTTTTCCTTTCTTGGCAAGAAGCTTTGTGCTTCTTAGGCCTTTTTGAAACTCTTCAGGGTCTCTGTTAATTGTGTTTGGTTGGGTTAAATATTCGATTTATCTTTCTCTTTGTAAATAACCCATGTTGTTTCTTTATTTTCTTTTTTTTTCTTTGAAGGTTTAAGGTGAACCTATAAGTGTTAGATCCTCTTGTGGATTCTAGTGAATCCCTGCATTCAGGAAGTGGTTTAGGGTATGTGTTAGTATTGGGTTTATTTTCTCTTTATATTGTTTATTCTTTGAAAAATGAAAAAGATCATTTACTTGTGATTTTCTTTCCTAAGCATTCAAAAAAAAAATCAAAAATTATTTCATTTAGTTATGCATTTTTGTTTGGTAGTTGTAGCATAGGATGTTTATTACAAAAGAAAAGAGTTCTTTTTCAAAGTTCCTTCTTTGTTATTTCCTTTAAGGTTTAGTAGTTTGTATTTACATTGTTAAAGGAAAAGCACTTTCTAGGAAACTTTTTGCATTATAGGATCTTGGAATACTATTTCGAAAAGTTTGCATTTACAAAGATTTAAAAGCCATTCTTTCAATTGAAGAACCTAGTTTTCTTTTTCATGAATGCTCTAAATTTTTTCTTCTCTTTCATCTCTTGTAAAAACCACAATTTGAACATTTTTACCCTTTTGAGTAAATCAAGCCAATTAAAATCACCGATTAACACTTAAAATCAACTAGACTTTTGTTTGTAGGGTTTACGAAGTAGTCTAGGCTATAGGGCCTTGAAATATGTGTGAAGAGGAAACTCTTCAAGGCCGCTTAAAAAAACATAAGATTCTATGATAGAGAGTGTTAGAGTCCAATTTTGTAAGATTCATTCGGGACCCCCCTCTAACATAGGGGATAAACATGAGGTCGCGTAAGGAAAGGTAGAGGAGATAACCCCTCCAAAGTCGGACCAAGCATAGTGGGGATGGTATATTGAGGGTCATCCCTGGGAATTACACTGATCGCATTTGACTACGGAGACTCATGGACCTCAAATATATTCGAGATCCTCAGTTGTATTCCATACCATTTTCCTTTGGTACCCTTGAAAGGCTTCAGACTTTGTTATCCTGCTCATTACGATCATCCCGACTGTCAACTGTACTTGCCTGGTGACTAACTATGAGTTGGAAACCTAGTTTCCTATTTTTAGGGACTTGCATAGGTCACTGTGGGGGTATACTACAGTACCTAGGATAGATGTCGGATATCACTTTACAGAGTATACTTGAAGGGTGTTTCAGTGTTCGAGTTACACTTGCACCGGTAATTTTCTCTAGTGTGAATTGGTCTAATTGTTCTTCCTGCCAATCAGTCATTTTCTTGATTTGTCGTTAGGAACTTTTTAGTGTGTGCTCTGTGTTTTTCACTATATCAACCTTACAGTGTCAGCTGATCATTTCATAATGTGGAATATCAATAGATCCATCATTCATGTAGGCTTCAGGGCCTACCACTGATTACTTTGGAGCCACCTCCTCCACCACTGAGGCATAGGCTAGATCAAGAGGGTTCATTCAAAGTGATTGGGCCATAGGAAATTGTACCCGAGCCAACTCCTAGAGAATACTTTCCTGCACTAGAGGATTCCATCATTTCTAACCTTGAAGTTGAAGGCCTCAGGCCCGAAAACCCTCCGATCACAAACTTATCAGCACCACTTCTAATTCAAATAATCCCTCCTGAGGTGACTTCACCTGAACATTATTTTGTTTGACGAGCGACGATGGAAGCAACTAGTGATAATTCTATTGGGAGTCCTCATACTCCCATCACGGTTGTCGTAGGAGGGGGTGTTGTACCTCCTCCCCCACTGCCGCCTATTAGGACTGCGGTTGTCTAGACACCCACTACTTTGGGAAGTGGCACAATCCCTTCAATTAATCTGACCATTGTTCCCTCTATGCATAATGTGTATGGCACTCCATTTTCATATGGGATGTCGGGTTTCGACTCTAGTTTAGTCCTAACCTACTCTACTCTATAGATTGTTGGTCTGGGGTCAGGGAGATCTAATGCTCCCTTACTAGGATCTGTTACGAGCACCACTTCCTCATTAAATGCTACCCCTTACGGTGGGGGTCATATCCCTCCTTCGCCCCTTCACTCGGAGGCACTTTCCAATAGTTGGTCGGTCCTAACACCAACTCTAGTTTGTTTAGTGGGGGGAATCATGGACCTTATCTCTATATGACTCTGGTGGGGTCTATGCCTTTTTATTTTTTCATTGCATTTGGAAATAATTCTTTCTCATTGTCTACTTTCTCAGCAGGGGGCAACCCCATTTTTGGTCAACCAAACCCTATGCAAGGATTCATTCCTTCGCAGGGAGTGATGACAAGATTTTACTCCTCACATGGTATTGGAAATCCTTGGCAGGGCTTATTTCCTTTTTAAGGGATGTCAATTGGGGGAAAACCCTACTACACTCAGTGGAACCCCAGGCAAGGTTCAATACCTATGCCAGGAGGGTCGGTTGGGGGCATCCCCAACCAAGGTCCTTGGAATAATGTGCAAGGAGCAATCCCTACACAAGGCATGTCATCCAACTATGAGAATCAACCAACAACAGAGAACCAAATGCAAGATCATTTTACTATACAGGGCCACCATGGTTTCTACCAAAAACTTGGCCAGCAACCAAAATTTTCCTAGCAACATGGTGCTAGCCAAAACCGTGTCCCCTCTTTTCATTTGAATCCACCACAACCTAGACTACCTTTCCTAGCAACTCTGCATTTTCCATACTTGTTGATACTTTTGAAATACCCAATCTATCATGATCTAAATTGTCCCCCCATTCCAACTAAGTTTACCTCAGACATCCATAAGTTAGAAGGCAATCCTGACAAAGATCTAGGTGATCATGTTATGACATTTCATTTATGGTTCTCATCCAACTAGTTAAAGGATGATTATGTTCAATTGCATCTATTTTAACACACTCTTATAGGGGGTGTTGAAAAATGGTATATTGAGCTCGATAGCTCGATGTACACTTACTTTAACAACCTGGATATGTTCTTCTTAAATCATTTCTAGTTACTGGTAAGATACGATGTCATCACTGAGTTGCTAGCCAACTTCGAGCAAACAAAAATTGTTCATATCTTGGATCACATCCGAGAATGGTGACTATGAAAGAGTTTGATCAAAGTTAAGGTCACTCCTGCATTTTTTATCAAGTGGTTCCTGAAGTCCTTGGTGCCTTTTGTATCCAAAGATGTAGCGATGTCCATGGGTTTTTTCGAAGATGTTATCATGAGAACCCAACAACTGGAGTTCATTTACTCTCAATTTGGTATGTTATACAATATCATTCCTAACACATCACGGTCGACTTTCAACAAGACCAAACAGAATTTTGGGCCTCATGTCGATGGTATAGTAGGATCAACACCAAGCAAGTCCACAGATTAGTTGACTAATCAAGTATAGTAGTTATCGATTCAACAGAATGTAGCCAACCAAAATCATTGTTTAGATTCCCCCGTAACCCAAACGTCGGATCTACACAATGTGAAATCGAAAAATCTCAAGGGTAACCAGCAAACCTAGGGAAAGAGGAAATCTAAAAATAAGAAGGGTAAGGGGGATAGGAAGGCTGCAAATAATGTTGGCGAGGGAAAAAATGAAAAGAGGAATGTGAAGTTTTTGTGTAATATTTGCACAGACAACCACTTAACTCACCAATGTCCTCAGCTTGAGGAAGCCCAAAATCTATTGGCACAACAGCCTACCATGTTAACCAACCCTTTTCTATAAGGGTAAAATTTTCCCCAAGATTCCTCATCCACCAATGTGTCTAGGGGAAATCACGGAGCCCCCATGCCTAATGATAACAATGGAGCCGCAAACATTTATATGATGAAAGTTGAATCTAATCTATAGACGAGGGCTCATAACTATGGAATCCGAGAATCTATTGATAAAGGAAAAGAAGCATCCAACCCATTGACTCCTCTTCAAATTAAGAAGACTGTGGGAGAAACTATGACTCGCATCCCTAAGGGTGCGTTCAAAAAGGCTTCTTATAACCCGAACGCAAGGGATGCTCAGAATTACTCCATTGTGGAGGATCTGGCACAAACTCCTTGTGAAATTTACACTCTGGAAGTCCTCTAGATTTTCCCCTCACAGAGGAAAGCGTTGTTGTCTACCTTGGGATCAGTCAAGACCATTAACTCAGGAATGATTGTTTTCCCCCCTACATATTATAAACCTCATATTCCTCACCATGTCACTTTTCAGATAGTAGTGGGGTATGCTTTTTCGTATGGTGGTTGATAAGGGTGCTTCGTATTGCATGATCTCATTGGCATGCTGGAAGGCCATTGGCCAACCTGAGTTGGCTCAGTCGCCCATGTTGCTAACCATGTTTGACAGCTGATCTTTTAAACCACATGGCATAATTCCCCCTTTCCCCATGCAGGTGGACGGAAAAACTATGTGCATCAAAGTAGAAGTAGTCGATGCACCTCTTGACTACAATATTTTTTTAGGATAGAGTTGGACCCAAGTTATGAAAATGGTTGTATCCACCATTTTTTGGGTCTTATTGTTTCCTCATGAAGTCTGGATCATAACTATTGATCAATTATTCTTATCATGTCCTCACCCTTCATCTGGGGTATCCACAGTTTCGATGATTGACAACCCGCAACCAGGTATCGTCAACTTAAGTGTCAGATTGTTTCCATCTTTAATGAGGATTTTTTATTATTCATCACCTGCCAATGATGTCAAGTTTATTTCAATTGTCCCCGACCAGACGAAGGATGTGATTTTTCAAGTCATGTCTTTTAGAATGAGCTACTTTAACAACCTGTGGATTTTACCTTCCCCGTCAGATTCGATGGAAGGGGTAGGGCACCCTGGAATGGATATGCCCTTATCCACTACTGAGGTTGCATACAGTATTGTCCAACAAGCCTCGACCAACCCTGATATAGCTCCCCCATGGGAGATAGATCCTATTCTAGAGCCTATTTGGGTCAAGACTCTCTCACCACTTACGATCCTCTGGACTTAGTCTTTCCCTCTGACGAGGCGATTTTAGAAGAAATGAATGGGACAGACAAACCTTGGGACAATATTGACCACAGATATTATTTCTTACCCGAGATGAAGAGAATAGAGGGAGGAGAGTTCATTATGACAGTGAATGGAGATTCCCCTTGTCTTGTTAACCCTCTGGCCACACACGGAATCTATGCCAAGGGAAGCATGACAAGTATAGTTGAAACGATTCCTATCGACATCTCTAGAACCCCTAGCATCATGGAAAATGTCTTCGTCAGAGCAGATTGTTCTCTCGAAGAGATTCATATACACATTGAATTAATTAAAGAGTTTTGTGACATCTTTTCTTGGTCTTATGAGGAGATGTCAGGCATTGATCCATGTATCATTGAACACAAGATCACAACTTACCCCAATTTTAAGCCTGTTGAATAGAAGCTTCACGCAGTCAATCCTTGCAAGGAAGCGGAGATCAAGGCTGAGGTAGAGAAACTCATCAAGGTTGGTTTTATCTATCCTGTGCAATTGACGGAATGGGTGTCGAACCCTATTCTTGTCAACAAAAAGAAATGTATGGTCTATGTATGTATGGACTTTCATGACCTGAACAAAGCTTGCCCGAAAGACAATTTTCCAACCCCATTCATTAACCATATTGTCAATGAATGTGAGGGTTATAAGGTCTTTTCTTTTATGGATGGTTTTTCCAGGTACAATCAGATTAAGATCAAGACAAGGGAACAACATAAAACAAATTTTATTTGTCCATATGATACATTCGCGTACAAAAAAATGTATTTTGGCCTTAAAAATGTCGGAGCCACTTTTCAGTGGGCCATGTCATTTTCCTTGCACGACCTAAAACACATATTCATGGCATATCTTGATTATCTAGAATCATGTTCTCGTAAGAGATCTAATCATCCCATCCATTTATGACTTATCTTTGAGAGGTGTCACTACTATTGGATTCCCTTGAATCCAAATAAGTGTAGTTTTTGCATGAAATCAGGACGCTTGTTAGGTTTTATCATTTAAACTAAAGGGATCAGGGTCGATCCTCTGAAGTTTGAGTCAATAGAATTTCCTCACCCACGCACAATCCTCCAGCTTCAAATTCTACAAGGGAAAGCCAATTTTCTTCGACATTTTGTTGCCAATTACGCTGAGATTACTAAAGGGTTCATGCATCTCTTGAAAAAAGGGATCCCATTCTGTTGGGATGAATCAGCTCAATGCTCTTTCAAAGCATTGAAACATTCCATGATGTCTTCCCCTCTGCTCAATCCTCCATATTATTCCAAGTATTTCTTGTTGTATTTTCTTTTCATAGATTCGACTATCGGCATGGCCTTAGTCTAAGAGGATGAAGTGATCAAAGAGAATGTTATCTACTATCTTAGTTGAGGCTTGGTTGGACCAAAAATCAACTACACACATGTTGAGAAACTTGCTTTGGTAGTTGTTCATGCTTGTTGCACCCCTTTTCTCACCTGAATGAGCAAAATAGGGATGCTTACAAGCCCAGTTGGGTTAGCTAGGCAAGACATCAATGAATGAAAGAGTTAGAAACATCAAGCATAAGGAATAAACAAAGAACTAATATAAGAACAATAAAAGAAACTAAACTAGAGTGCATAAGAACATTAAAACCAAAAATAAACAACACTCATGCCACCAATGGATAGGATTGTATCAGTGGGAAAATACCAAAGAGAAAGGGAGAATTATGGGTCCCTTCTTCCTCCAAGGGAGGGCTCTTGGACCCCCAAATATTGAGCTCTTCTTACAAGTAAAAAACTAGAAGGAAATGGTGAAGAGAATCCAAAGCACATTCACTCAAGAGGTGATATGAATGGTTAAATGAAATGGTGCTTGTATGCTCTTGATGAGGAAAGAGGATCCTCCAAGAGAATATAGGCAGCATAACAATACAAATGAATTCCTCAAAAATATAGTGCACCCATGGCCTCCTTTTATATCATAGCTTTGAGGCATTATTTAACCAGTCTTTAGTGTGAACAAGGGGCCCTTTAGGGAACCCTTAGGTATTTGACCAGCCCCCTAGTCGGATTCAGCCAAGATTTGGGTGTCAAATCAACTTGGAAGCTGAACCAGAAGTGGGTGGAAGGCTGACCAATATCATAAATGCGCTTTTCTGAGGGGTGCGCTTTTTTTTGCATCCATAGTCACGCATCGTGTGCATGTGCACTTTTCTTGCATTTCTATATGGCGCATATGGACGCGCTTCCTGTGTAGTCTTAGCACATGCTGATTTTATAATTGGTTGTATAGTTTTGGACCTTTTGGAAATGCATTTTTGGTCCATGAGTGAACTAATGGGTGTTTTGAAGATGCTGGATTCATGTAACCATTTGCGGATGAAATTCTGGTGATAACAGATGCCCCCTGATGTGTGAGGTTAGGAGCATACGTATAGCTGAAATACATCAATGTTTCTTCTCCTGAGAGTACCTTTGTAAGAAATAGCATTGTGATGAGTTTCAAGAGCGACCCATTGGAGGGAGAGGGGAACTTGTAGGACCCAATCCATGCACAAGGTGTAAAAAAAATAAAATTGTGTACAAATGAGGTGGGCATGACCCATGCTTGTGTCATGTAACTCAATAAATGGGTAATACAGTAATTGAATCTGTGTGTTAGTGTAGATAATCGCAGTTCCCTCGGGGGATATTTTATAAAGGCAGAGGACAATTATGATGGTGAAAAAAATATGAAAAGAGGTGATGACACTTGTAAGAAGTGTCAATGAGACGCAGGAATTGATATCCTATCAAATTCCAGAGGTCTTCGGAAAATATAAAAAACAACTGCAATAGTCACAAAGTAAGACCCACCGCAACATGATAAAGTGTTGAAGTCAAATGTCGTGGGGGTCAATGATAGCAAAGAGAAATGATGGTTCTCATTTTGTCATCCGATACTCTTCATTGTGAAGGTAATGAGAGTCAAGATACTGTCGTTCGTCTGGAAACTGTGTCGATGTCGACAGAAAGGGAGACACGACTCCAAGAAGCGAAGGGCTTCAAGAAATCCACTAGATAAGATCAATAACTAATGAGGAACATGGAAGAGGTCAAGAAGTGGTGACACTCAAGACTGCCCTTTCTTGGAGATATATGTGAAGTATGAGTAGCAACAACCGTGAAATTGAATCTAGTGCCAGGGGGATGACTAGACGTAGGTGGGATTGTGCCAGAGGCATGACAAAGTGGACAAACTCAGAGATCGGAGGTACATGGACTAGGGGATTCGCGGGTTTATGGATGATGTCAACCAAAGTGGAAGGTAATGAATGCCCCAACCAAGGGAAACATGGGTTGTTGCTGCCAAAAAAAAGGAAGGTCACCAAAAGTGACGACAAAAAAGCTATGTAAAGGCTGGAAACAAAGTCTTTTTACAATTACCAAATAAATAAAGAATCATTGGGGATGATCGTACATATAGAGAAACTAGTGCCCTAGTGCAATATGGCTTGGCCTGTGAGGGCGCAAGTTGTGTGGAAAATAGGTGAAGGGTGGGGGCCCCATAGGTGAGTTTCTATATTAGAAAAAATGAATGGAGGACAATATGCAAATGGGAAAACTGATGGTGGAGGAGATGGAGGGCTAATTGAGATTGCAGAGGTGTAGTCAAAATATGAATCGTGACAAGATTACTTGGGATTCCATTATGGGGAAGTTAGCAAAATGAGGAGAAGGAGCATGCGGCTAATTCTCGGGAATGCAAAGACTATGAGGACTCCCAACCCTAAGGGGTGAAAGAAAGATGAGTGTCAAAGTGTCAAGGGGGACTATAAATGGGAAAACTCATGTGGGGAAGAGTGCTACCGGGTGACAGTACTGAAATTCCGTGGAGGTGTGAGTACTGCAAAGCTGGATGAGGGGACCTTAGAGGCAAAGAGCGAAGGGTGTTACTAGGAGATGAAATTGATATCCAGAGGGAATGATTACATTCCAGTAGCGATCTTATACTTGAAAGGGCCATGTTGATTTGTGGTGACCAAGTACCTACACACATGAAAACCAAATACCCAACGTAAAACATATCTGAAGATAAAGAACATATAATGGTTATTTGATAATTTTGAACAAGATTATGCGTACGTGGGCGTGATGCGAGAAAAATGCTCCCTAGGGGGCAGGGAAAGATGGTGGCCCGAGGAGTTTGACTGTGTAGGTGGTGGGATCATGGTCATGTGGCTGAAGATGGATCTAAAAAAAGATGCTCAGAGCTCTCAGAAATGATCCTAGAAGTTTTGGAAAAGGGACTATATATAGTCGTAGGGCCCACATTGCCACCTCGTTTGTACCTACGGCAAAAGTGATTGGACGAGATTTTTGAGGAGAGATTTGGAGATTACAAGAGATCAAGCCAGCCAATTCAAGATCTGTGAGTGTCAGGTTAGTGGTCGGATCCTCCTACATAGTAGTTAGGATTACTTTTTTGGGCAAGGGTTGTACGAATGGTCGTACAGGGGGTTTTGTGAGTGTGGGTCCCCTAGTGTGCGGGCGATTGAAAGATTCACGTGCACAAGTGCACGGATATAATAAGGATAGTCATGCATGGGGGCACTCAAATGGGAAAAGTAGGCATGCATGTAATGTGTGCATGTTCAAAGCACATCAGCGCATGCATGCACGGCTATGTTCCTGACAGTTGTGCATGTGTGTGCAACTGTGTAGTGAACAAGCGTGCTATAATGTGAATTTGTAAGTGTGAAAGTGATGCATGTGTGCGCTCTTATATTTCCAACAATAATGCATGAGTGCACAACTGTGGGATGACAGGCGTGCATAGGTGCAAAGCAGGTGGGTGCATAAACTTTTTTTTTTGGAGATTTTGATATTTTTATGGGTTGTGATGGTTGATCAAGTACTGTATATGTGGAT
This sequence comes from Picea engelmannii, assembly GCA_009831015.1. Lineage (NCBI taxonomy): Eukaryota > Viridiplantae > Streptophyta > Pinopsida > Pinales > Pinaceae > Picea > Picea engelmannii. The sequence continues at coordinate 185,215 of ML796789.1, read as the reverse complement.
GAAGGTGACTAGTTGGTGATGTCAATCCATTGGAGAGAGAGGGACTGGGCACATCTTAGGGAGGCAGTGAGGGATGAGGAGCTTGGGTTATGGGACACCTTGGCAGCTTGTGGGCTGTTGAAGTTTTTTGAGTGCTCACTCGTGCGGGCACAGGAGTACCTGCTACAGTTCTTGATTGCTATGTGGAGCCCAAACCAGTAGTGCTTCATGGTGCATAGTGAGAATCTGACCTTCACTGCATGGAGGATGTATATTTTCTGACAGGGCTCCCTTTTCAGGGAACCCCATTACTAGTGAAGCCCATGTTACCTGGGGATGGACAGTTGGTTGTCTTAGCCTGGAGGTATTGTAAGGGAGAGAACTTTATGTCGAGCTCTCTGGTGAGTATTGGGGTGATGGATGCCCTTGTGCATAGTTGTGTGGTAATGATGGTTGTGAGAGTCTATGGGTCTCTTGCAACTCAACGGATCATTGGGGGTCAGCTGAGGATTATGGAGAGGTCGTTGTGGGGTGAGCATTTTTCTTGGGGATTGATGTTGCATGCCAAGATGGTAGGGAAGATCAACAGGTGTTGAGCTGCTAACTTAGGGGAGTTTGCCTTTGGTTCCATATTGGTAGCACGGTTCTTGGAGAGGGTGCCTATGTTGTGCCCTCGAGTGTTGTTGGAAGCACAAAGTGTGCGAGATTCATGACTGAGGCGGTGGGAGATGATTTTGGTTCACCATGGTGGTGGGGAGGGGGGCCATTACTTTACGACCGAGGTTTCATGGGTGTGGCGTCAGATGCCACACATTATTCTCCAGTTTTCATATAGTGGGGTGGACTTTCGGGGGGACCCGGACATGGTGCTACCTCCTGGAGAGGTGTTCAACCGGAGAGGTATGTTGATTTATTTATTTTGATGGTTTGATATTGAGATAGTATAGCATATATTTTATGTATGGATGGATGTTGATGCTATCATTTGTTTGTGATGTGTGCAGATGTGGGGTCTTGCGGGTGCGAGGTGGAGTTCATCAGGGCGTCGGCTTGTTAAGAACTGGTGAGACCACTGCGGGGGGAGTCATGGGCAGGGGAGAGACAGCGACGGGAGGATGTTGGGGTGAGTCCCATTGATGATGAGAGAGAAGCCAGGAGATGCCTCTATGATGACCCCGGTACAAGGTCGTCACATTCTCCTCTAGCTGGGGTTGGGGGAGAGTTTGAGGATTTTTGCCACCGATTAGAGGTGGTACTACAGGGAGTGCCCGAGGATATGTGGGTGTGCATCCCAGATGAGGGGCTCCTGGACCAGTGTATTGGTCTTCTTGCGGAGTTGCGGACTCTGATATGAAGAGAAGTTGTAGTAGGAGCGGTGATGACTGGGCGGTTGCCCCTAGGGCCCAAGGGACCGATAGTAGGTGGGGTACCTCCTCCAAAGGGAGGACCAGGTGGTGGTGCTCTAGAGGCACCTTGAGTGCCTCGGGATATGGATTTTTGTATTTATAGAGGCTTACGAGCCTATTTTGTATATGGTGTTGTGACATCGGTTTTGAATTTATAGGAGTGAGATGGTCACTTACCTACGGATGTTGTACTTTGATGTACTATATTTTTTGTTGTAAACATTGATGGCACATTGACTGATAAATATATATATATATATATATATATATATATATATGGATATACATTTTGGGATCTTTGTGATGTTTACATGTGTTGATGTTTTTTATTTCTTTTGATGACGTCTAATCTATATGTTGTGACAGACTTTGTATGTATGTGTGATGGGATATTAATGTGATAAATGCCAATCTAACACTAGGTTAGCCATATTATCTGCTATTTAATTAAATTGTCTTGGAATATGTGTAAATGTAATTGAATCAAAATGCCAATACAAAAGTCTAACTTGCAGGTATTTACGAAAGAGGAAAGGATCACAGACACAATACACATTGTTGAGTTGGAGGACGATGAGTTGGGAATCTAGTAAGATGCTTAGGTAACGAATATGGTGGCTATTGGCCTCTGCAAGGAGGCCAATAAAGGTTGTGTATTCATCTTGGTTGTTGGTAGCTGAGCCCAGGCATATGTTGTTGGAGTGGAGTAGGTCATGCGAGGGGGTATAGAGGGCCCAAGCAGCTGAAGCGAGATTTTGTGTCAAACAGCTAGCTCCATCGACGTAACCGATGTGGAAGGTCGATGGAGGAGGCATCTGTAAATAACACAAATGATAGATTAGACGTAAGATATGGAGGAAAAAAGAAGACTAAAAAACTCTACCAAAAGAAAAATCCTAGTGTAGCATGGCTACGCTCAGGCATAAAATTTCTTTAAGTACAACCCATTGATGAGTTCTTTGACGGGGTGGCCTTCGGGAGAGTCTAGGATGTATGCGCCTTTAGTGAGGCAATGTTGGATGATGTAAGGTCCATGCCATAATGAATCGAACTTGCCATGGACGAAGGTGTTGTTGGCAATATCGTAAGCAAGGACAAGGTCACTTTCATTGAAATATCGAAGGTTGACATGGCAATCAAAGGTGGCCTTTGACCGTTCTTTGGCTACCTCATTGTTATGTAATGAAGACCAGTGGTATTCATCCAACGACTCTAAGTTCATCAAACATTTTTCCGTTGGAGCAGTGTCGTGTAATAGCTCAATAAAGGTGCGTAAGGTGGGAATTTCTCACTCAATGGGGAGAGTGGCCTCGAACCCATGGACAAGATGAAACGATGTGAAACCAGTGGCAATTTTGACTGTCATGAGATAATCCCATAGCACGGAAAATAACATATGGTTCCAATTGGTCTTATGTTTTTTAACCATTGGACTGAGGGTAGTATGGGGAGGCGAACTCGTGGGAGAATCCTAACCTGGAGGAAAGTTCGACAAAAATTTCATTCTCGAAGTGTTTCCCATGATCGGAGACTAACTGTAGTGGGACTCCAAAGTGGGAGATGATGTGGTTAAAGAAAAAATGTGTTGTCATGTTAGCAGTGTTGTTGAAGGTAGGCATGGATTTGGCCCATTTGGTGAAGTAATCAACTGCCACAACTATGTATTTGTGTCCATTACTAGATGGAGGGTTGCAAGTCATGAAGTCAATGCCCCATTTGCAAAAGGGGCTCATAGTAATGAATGGGTGTAGAAGAGCAGGTGGTTCTCTTGCTTTGTTGGTGTATAACTACCATTTGTCACATCATGAAACAATGTGGGCCAAAAATAGCTTGCCCAAATAATTTTCTGGGTTGTGGACATCCCTGAGAGGATTCCACCGCATGTGCCACTGTGGAAATCATTCAAGACTCTATCGGCTTTGTCAATAGTCAGACATCGATGAACTATGGTGTCGACCCCTCGCCGATAATAAGGTAAGAAGGGGCCTGGTGTCGAATACATAGAAAATCATCCCTGGAGAGGTGGTTTCCAAACTTATGGGTTCAGAGGTAGACAAGGATATCGTCATACTAAGGATCATTCGAGGGGATGAAAAAGAGATGGTCATCAGGGAACTCGGTATTGATGAGAGAGCTAGTAGTATTGGAAGGAAATATAGTAATGAGTTCAACAAGGAAAAGGGATTTCTTTCTCTTGGGTGTGGAAAATTCGAGGTCATATTCCTGAAGGATAACTATCCATCGGGCAAATTTTCCATTGATTTGACGGCGACTGAGCAAGTATTGCATTGGGTTGGAATTTGCGATGACTTTGGTAGTTTGAAGTAGAATGTAATGGTGCAGCTTCTAAACTGCGAGGAAAAATTCAAGGGAGAGTTTCTCTTCGTGATTATATTTCAAGGGTGGTCCTAAAATATTCTTACTAATGTAGTAAATGACATGCTCATGGGCATCATCCCCTAATTGGACGAGAACTCCTGCTACTGAGACGGTTGATGCTGATAAGTAGAGGATAGTCGTGATCATATTCGGGTGGACTAATAAATAGGGCATTGGAGAGTGCCCCTTTGAGGTCATCGAAAGCGGATTGGGCATGTTCATCCCATTGAAATGGGATGTCATGGCGTAGCAAGCGAAAGAAGCCATGTGCACGAGTGGCATAATCTAGGACAAAGCATCGTAGAAAGTTATCTTTGCCTTGTAAGCTTTGCAGTTGGCATAAATTCCATGGTGGGGGAATTTTCGTGATGGCCTAGACCTTGAGGGGGTCCATGGTAATGTCATGCTGGGAAATGATGAACCCAAGGAGGCAGTTGGCGGTGATGCAAAATATGAACTTGAGGGGGTTCAAGCGGATATTGTATTGATGACACCTTTAGAAGATGATTCATAAATCCTTGATATGTTGAGTGTTTTTCTTGGATCAGGCGGTGAGGTCATCCAAGTATGCGAGGATGATATGATCTAGATCATGAAAGATGTATGTCATGGCCCTTTGAAAAGTGGCACCATCATTCTTAAGGCTGAAGGGAATGACACGATAGGCGAAAGTACCCCGGGGGATAGTGAATGCGGTTTTGTATTGATCGGCTGGGTGGATATGAATTTGGTTATATCCAGAGAAACCGTCCATGAAGGACAAAGCTTTGTAGCCAAAACAATCATCGATAATTTGGTTGATAAAGAGCATTGGAAAATTGTCTTTGGGACAAGTGTGATTGAGATCACGAAAATCCATACATACACGGATAGTGCCCTACTTTTTGTTAACGAGGACGGGGTTGGAGACCCATGACGTATATGCAAGATGGGGTATATGAACCCTACAATGCGTAATTTGTCAATTTTGGCTTTGATGGCCGCCTCTTTGGATGGGTGCAATGGGTGTTGCTTTTGGCATATAGGTGTGATATCATGCCAAGTATCTATACGATGTTTTACAATAGAGGAATCTAGACCGGGCATCTCTATGTATGATCAGGAAAAAATGTCCCAGTATTCCTGAAAGAGAGATTTATAATCTATGAGTTCTTCAGGAGAGCATGCGTTGCCTATGGTGATTTACTCTATGATTCTAGGTTTGATGGAAATATCAATTTTGATGGTGGGGGAAATGTTGGCCATATTTCCTTCTTCAAAAGCATCAGGGGCAGGTATAGGGTTATTGAACCAGTCTATCTGCCCTGATGGGATAAAATATTTGGATTCGATTGCATACATGGTGTTTTGGTTAGGAGGCGCAAAGGCATCCTATGAGAGAAAAAGCACTCGGTGATGGAGCAAATCCCATGGGAAATCAGGGGAAGTTAATTCTTAGAGGATGTCTTCGTCATAGTAGAACTGTCGAGAATCTAGTGGATCCAAGGGAATAACATTGGTAACTTTCACCATGTGGTTATCTTCTGGTGGTGACAAGGGAGAGAGGGTGTCGCAAGTAGGTCGCAATGGTTCGCTCGACATAAACCAAATATTGAGATATTGTGGGGTGAAAATGGAAGTCAGGGGTAAGATTTTCATGGGTAAATGAATGGGAGAATTGGGGGTATTTGGGGGAAAATCCTCCTCCAAACTATCTATGAACCATGGAGGAGTGGGAAGTCTCTCAGGCTCAAGGGAAAAGATACAATCAATATCTGGAGAGGGAATAGGGGGAACTACGGGCATCGTTGGTGGTGGGGGGATGGGAGGATTTTGAATAAGGGCCATTTGACGACACCTATATTCAATAATCGTGGGACACTGATATGTGAAGTGATCAAGTGATTCACATAGAGTGCAAGGATTTCACATACGTTCATTGATAGAGGTCACAACATAGTGGATGTTAGTGACCTGTGGGTGAGATGATGTGGATGGAGGAGGTTCTTGATGGAAGCTCCAGTGGACTGTCATTAGCGTCTGTCAAAATTGTGGTAAAGTCGAGCAATGGTGGGTGTAATAGCCATACTCTGAATAGATGGCACATTTGAATTTGGTTCACAAACCTTTTCTACTTGTAGTAGGGGATGCAGTGGCAGTAGTATTGGGTGAACTAGAGGAAGTGATCAATGGTGTCGTTTCCCAAGGTAGTTGAATTAAATTTCGTAGCTCAAAGAGGGACGAGAATTTATTAGTGGGGTGTTTGTATTTCTCGCATAGTGCACGAGGTTGAACTCGTGGGGGAAGTGGAGCGGTGGGATATTTCTTCTTCCTTCTTCCCCCAGTTATAATATTGGTATTAGCGAGTGGGGGTGAGGGTGGTGTGGTTGGAGTAAGTATTGGAATCTGCATCGAGGTTCCTTCTGTTTGGGGAGGGAGGGATGGTTGAAGGACCATCTCAGGTGGATGTAGAAACCATACTGGAATTTCTAGCACCATATTGGGAAGGGTAAGCGTTGTGTCTACTTGGAAAGATTGTACACCCAACGGGGGGTAAAATAAGGGGATTTGGGTAATGTCTTGGGGGACTGTCTCCCAAACCATAATGTGGCCCTGGGGGGGTATAATCAGGAAAAGGGGAGCTGGAGAGTTCTCAAGGAATTCTTGAGGAAGGATCTTTGTGACTAGAGGGACGTCAGATAGTAATGAATCCTTTATGAGAGGAAGGGTATCTCCATTTTTTGTTCCATTGGATTAGATGACACATACTTTTGTTGAGGGATGTATGAGTAGAGGTGCTCCATGGTATGTCCCTAGCAAGGATGGGTCTTTGAAAATTCTAGGACCCATCTCAATGAGTCGTTAGGTCTCGGGATTATTGTGAATGAGAGGTAAGATGTTGTCGATGTTGGAGGAAGGGTTGGGCTCATAATGTGATACTTGGTCAATGGTGATGATTTTCCCATTGTGGGGGAACATCATTGTGCAAAACATAGAAGAGGCCATAGCCTTCATCGCATACATGTATTTACACCCAAACAAAATGTTGTAATCAAGTGGAGCGTCAATAACTTCAATGTCAATGAGGATATTTTTCCCCCCGAGTTCAACTGGGACATTTAAAAAAATCCCTTCAGGAGAGGATGGTCATCCATCATAATCTCTTAGAGTGATGGTTGATGGGATGAGATCGGGGGAACCCAGTTTCTGCCATACCATTTCGAACATGATGCAGGTGAATGCACCTTCATCAATGATGTAGCGGTGAACTGTGATGTTCTGGATTTTAACTGATATTCAAAAAGAAACCAGAGTGGGGAGACGGGGTTCCCCACTATCAAGATCAAAGGTGATGAGGTGAGTATCAGTAGGGTTGAATTCCCCCAGGGATGAAATTAATGACTTCCATTGGGTAGGGTAGGTTTGAAGGACTTCTAAAACTGACATGGCAGCAAGAGATTGTGCCAAGTCATCGACCAGACTATAATTGTGTGTCACCCTAGCTTGAGGTTTGTTAACATTCCATCGTAATGGGATGCAAGGAATATGAAGGGGTGGTTCAGTATTAGGGAAAGGAATCATCCAAGGGGGGCCAGTTGTGACTGGTGTTTCTTCCAAGGTAGTGGGAAAATGGTCAAGAGGTGCATTGTATTGACGATTGTGCGTTTGTAGAAGAACTTCTTTCTCACTAGTGAGGAGGATAGTATGGTATGTAGGAGTTCCTAGGTTTGCATAATGTCCCATTTGTGGTGGGGCCAGATGCATATCTTGTTGGGTGTGCATTACCCCTTGGTGTGGTATGGTGTTTTGTAACATAGCTGGGGGGGGGGGGGGGNGGGGAGGTGGTCCATTTTCGAATTCTTTCATTCATTTAAAGTCAACAATTTGAGGGAAATGGTGAGTATAATGACCATACTCACCACAAAGGGCACAAGGGAAATTTGTTCAACTATTGTTGTTATTATTCCCTTGGCATTTTTTGTTATTGCCCCCTTGGGGGTTCTAGTTCCCATGATTCTGGTTTCCCCCGGAAGGTTGGTTCTGTTGGGGGTGGTTTTAGTTCCCTCCTGGTCCTAGATTATTATTGTTTCAGTTTTTTCCTTTATTTTTGGCATTGTTCGACTGATGGGTCAGATTAACCATATTCAGTTGTTCAAAATTTTGATATTTTTGAACCAGAGAGGGTTGCACAAAATTAACCCCAGTGTGTGGTTGTCCTTATGGGGAAACAATATATGGGGGAGGACCAGGAAACAAGAAGTATGGATTATGTTGTGATAACTATCCATAGGGTACATATGAAGGTGTGGTGCTTTCACTAGTGCTTAGGGTGTAGGCAGATGTAGAGGGGGTACCAGAACTTGGTTGGGTTGTTGCACGTACCAGGGGTGTCTGGGGGGATCCACTTATGGGTGGAGGAGGGGAAATAGGATATGGTTGTTGATAAGGGGGGAGGAGTATAATAAAGGGGCCCTCCATATACCGACGGATATTGAGGTGTTCCATACATAAGTGGTTGTTGGAGGTGTGTATTGTGGTGTGTAGTGGTACTAATCAATCCATCCATGGAGTGATACGTCTCAGGTTTGTCTTGGATGAATGGCACGGGTCTCGGGGCATTAGGTAGTACTGTATATAAGTACCATGACTAAGAATAAATGAGCTCGAAATGTTGAGCCTTGTTGATGGCTTTTTCTACAGACTAAAGCAAGGTGGCAACCATGTCTTTGGCAAGGAGGGACACAAGGGATTTGAGAAACCAATTAAGACATTGTTGCTTGGTCGCTTTTGCTTTGCATAAACTATGTCGTCGACACCATTTGTGAATTTTGTCAGTGATGTGTGTAGCATAGGTTTGTTTAAACTCTGAGAGTAGTTCAAGACCATTGTCATGATGGATTGGTAGTTGAAAGAAGGTGAAAAATGTTTTAGCTAAAGATTCAAAGGTCATATGGGATCCAAATTTTTCTTCTACATGCCACTTGGATGATGGGCCAATGAGTGTTCATTGAAATAACCTCAATCAGACAAAGTCATCCATGATGTCATTTGAAGAGCACCATAAGTGGAAGGTCATGATATGGTTGGTTAGGTCATCTCCCACATTTCCTTCAAACTTGGGAATGTCTAAAGGGAGTTTGGTAGGCATGGTAGGCCATGTGGGGTCATGCAATATAGGATCATTGGTGAGCTTATTCAGATCCGGTATGCTGAGGGAAGCCAAGTATGGTATCTAGGGTTGTGGTGGAGGATTAGTTCCAACCATGGTAGGAATTTTTTGGGTGCCTGACCCCAAAAGAGGGTTTGTTCCAGCGATGGTGTGAGTGGTGTGTGTCCCTGATCTATGAGGGGGGCTAGGTGGGGTTGTACTTCCTCCTAGGGAAGAAGTGTGCCCCCTGCTTCCTTGTATAGGAATGTGGGTGGATGGTTGATATTGGGAAGTGGACCCAAGTAAAGTGGAACCAAGCAAAGCGGATCCTAAGATAGTAGCACTCACAGGAGTGTGAGAAGGTGGAGTCGATGAGTTGGAAAGACTAGGAACTCCCCCTATAATGGGAGGGAGATTTAGCAAGTGTCTGGAACGACGTGGATTTTGTGGGTCCCCTATGATGTTTGACCAGCAAAGTGGATGTGTGCAAATGGTGATGAGAGAAATTAATGAAAAAGGGACATTGTATAACTTGGACCTTCACAATATATCTCACAATTGTATGTAATCACAAGTGTATCATATATAAATCAATTGATAAAGAAACATACATGCGGGTGGGTAGGTTTTGTCCACATGGGGAAAAAAGGAAAAAAAAAATGCTTGTGTCCTAAAAGACGTAACGTCCTTCCTCTCAAATAGCATTGGACCTTCCAATAGCACTCAACAGTGGGGTTTGAAGCCACCGGAAGAGGAACTAGTGAAGGAGGAAGTAATCAGTTATAATGAGGGGTAGAGGGTGCATATCCTGAAAGAGTTGGTGATATTTCCCAATAGCCACACAAAATCTGATCAAGGTGCAATTGCAGACCACAATTTCCACCTGGGTAGATGTCCTAAAATTTGGTCACTAGGTACCTCGGTCAAAGTGCGGCATTTAGATTTTCGACCTAAGAAATGGGTCATGGGTTGGATCCCATCCAAGAGGTGGCTACCTCAAGGGGGGATGCACAGAAAAACCGGATCTCGGCCTTCAACACTTCACGGGTATCTCCCTGCCTTATGGTGTAGGAACACTTGACTTGGAGGATTTAAAGTTCCCTATTTGACAACTTCTATTGTTTGAAGATGTGAGAACCAGATAACGGGGAGTTATTTCGATTTCTATCCCCGAGAGTCTACCTAGACTAAAAAATTCTTTTGGCACCTCCTATGGAGGAAAACGTAATGAGTTTTTAGAAAAAATTTAGATGTTTGTTTGAGAGATTAGGGGTGTGAACCAATCTCATTGAAATTAAGTGGGAGTGGATAGTTTCGTCAACAAAAGGGTGGGGTGTTTCAGAATCCCTTTGAAGGAAACTTACTTCAACCTCCACATTTAAGGATGAAAACAATGTGAGTGAATAGTTACTTTGTGTGTGAACAAGTGAAAGTGTGCCAAATTTTTAATAAGTTAGGTGTCACCTTGTTTCATGTGGACATCATGTGGTTCTTACAAGTCTTGATTACCTAATTAACTAAATTCCATTGGTACAACCTTGCGGAATTTTAAAGTCCCTAGAGAACTAACATGTGGACATATGGATCCTTACTAATCCTTTAAATCCCTAGTGTTATTTAATCTAAGAAAGCTTAGAAACTATCCTAGATTGTGAACATGTGGGCATGTATGGGCCCATTACAAAACCTTTAAACTTCCCTAATGATTTAATATAAGAAAGTAAATTTCAACACTATCCTATCTTTGTAGAATGTGGGCATGTATGGGCCTACTACAATCTTAAGATGTGTTTGAAAAATAAACTAAGAGGAGTCCCGAGGGGGTTGTTGTCCTCTCCTAAAGATTTTGTCTTTTAAGAGAGATGAAATTTTCCCTCAATCGTTTTTCTGATTCTCAAGGTCGCTCTATGGAACCGAGAGAAGAGCATACTAAATGATTGATATCTAATTTATGGTCCCAATGCAAGCTTTATATGTGATTTAGAATGATTCCAACTTAACTCTAATCAAAGCAAGCCATCCATGTGGAAAAATGAAAGAAAAAAGAGGAAAAATAATGATTTAAACCCCGTAAGTGCCTATGTTTTGACTATCCCTTCATGTCGAGAGGGAATCTAAGTGTGGTTCATATTACAATTTTCATGGAATCAAGCTTAAGAAGGCTATGGGCCCTCCAAAAATCACAAAAACCCTTACAATGTGTGAATTTCTGAGAAGATGCATCGGTCGCAGAGTAGACAGAGGCCCATGTGATGTCAATGCACAACTGAAAAATGACCTGTTGGCGCAGGTGCGCAGTATGCGCTGAGAAAAAAAGTCGGTTGAGCACACATGCGTTGAATATGCACGTATGGGTCAAAACACCCACGCACTTCTATTACACGACCATGAAGAAAATTTCAAATGAAATTCCCTCAGCTCAACTTTGAATTTGGATTTTTTCAGGTGGGCTTGGGCTGGTTATGGTTCCTACAAGTTAAATAAACAAAAGGAAGTGCTAAAATAACCCAAATGGGGGAGGAAATTGATACCTTTCCTCAATGGAGTTGCCAATCTGTTGCACCCCTTTTGTCACCTAAATGAGCAAAATAGGGATGCTTACAAGCCCAGTTGGGTTAGCCAGGAAAGACAACAATGAATGAAAGAGTTATAAACATCAATCATAAGGAATAAACAAATAACTAAGCTAAGAACAATAAAAGAAACTAAACTAGAGTGCATAAGAACATTAAAACCAAAAATAAACAGCACTCATGCCACCAATGGATAGGATTGTATTAGTGGGAAAACACCAAAGAGAAAGGGAGAATTATGGGTCCCTTCTTCCTCCAAGGGAGGGCTTTTGGACCCCCAAATATTGAGCTCTTCTTACAAGTAACAAACTAGAAGGAAATGGTGAAGAGAATCCAAAGCACATTCACTCAAGAGGTGATATGAATGGCTAAATGAAATGGTGCTTGTATGCTCTTGAAGAGGAAAGAGGATCATCCAAGAGAATATAGGTAGCATAACAATACAAATGAATTCCTTAGAAATATACTGCACCCATGGCCTCATTTTATATCATATCTTTGAGGCATTATTTAACCAGACTTTAGTGTGAACAAGGGGCCCTTTAGGGAACCCTTAGGTCTTTGACCATACCCCCAGTTGGATTCAGCCGAGATTTAGGTGTCAAATAGACTTGGAAGTTGAACCAGAAGTGGGTGGAAGGCCGACCAATATCATAAATGCGTCGTTCTGAGGGATGTGTGGTTTTTTGCATACACATTCATGCATCATTCACATGTGCACTTTTCTTGCATTTCTAGATGGCGCATGATGCTGATTTTATAACTAGTTGTATAGTTTTGGACCTTTTGGAAATGAATTTTGCGTCCATGAGTGAACTAATGGGTGTTTTGAAGATGTTGGATTCATGTAACCATTTGCGGACAAAATTCTGGTGATAACAATGCTATCCAATAGTTTTTTCATTACATCTTACTTCACAAGACCATAGTGGTAGCTGTAGTGAACCCTTTTCAATATATGTTAACACGACGGGTCATCGGCAGGAAAATCAGTTGATGGATAGTCATCTTGAAATAATTTTACTTGTATTTTGTTTCGGCAAAATCTAAAAATTCCATAGTCTTTGTTGAACTAATATCAGAACTTCCGGTCGAGAGTGGTAATAATTTTCCCGAAGAGTCACCCATCAATGGAGATATTTTTCTTATTGTATCTTTGGACCCTTTGTATGGAGATATAATTGTTTATCTTTAGACTTGGAAGTGCCCATTTTATTCTTCTCACAATGAGCATCAACAAATATGCCATCAAGAATGGACCTATATTATCCTCAATAATACTTTATATTGTCGAGGAGTGGATTTCATTCTCCATCGATGTCTCACTCATGAGGACGAAGAACTTGCTTTGAATGACTATCACATAGGATCATGTGGTGGTAACCTATATAGGTTGGAAACATCCCAAAATATTCTTTGTGTTGGATACTTTTGGCCCTTGTTAATCAAAGATTGTGTAGAGGTGGTCAAAAAGTGTCACCCATGCCAGATCTTCTCTCAGAAGATGCGGGCACACCTAGCTCCCATGTTCCCAGTTAGTGTTATTGGTCCCTTCACTAAGTGGGGGATTGATTTCATGGCATGGCACCTAGTTTCAGCTAGGGGGCATCGCTATATCATCATAGTAGTATAATACTTTACTAACTGGGTCGAAGCTATGTCGACATTCAGAAATGATGGGGAAACAACCGCCCTTTTTGTTTTTAACTATATTGTAGCTAGGTTCAGTATTCTAAAGGAGATTGTCACAAATCATGGCGGTCACTTCCAGAACAAAATGATGTTTGAGTTAACATCAAAACTAGGTTTTAAACAAGAAAATTTGTCACCTTAATACCCACAGGTGAATGGTCAAGTAGAGGCTATTAATAAGTCTCTCAAGAATATTCTTCAGTGGAAGATTAATTCGGCCAAGTCAAATTGGAATTTTATGTTGTACTTGGCACTTTGGGCTTATTGAACATCGGTCAAGACTGCTATCAGTTTTTCTCCTTTCTAACATGTTTACAGGTTGGAGGTGGTATTTCCCATAGAATGCCAAATCCCTTCTCTTAAGTTTGTAGTGCAACTACTGCCACTTGAGGAGCATATTTATATCTCAATCAGCTCGATGAGCAGCATTGATATGCAGCCTCGGCCAACAAGGCTCACAAACAATGTGTCAAGTTTTAGTATGATCGGTTTGTCTGCCCTCAAATTTTCTCTGAAGGTGATCTTGTCCTGTTTTATGACCAAGATAAATATCCCTTGGGGGCAGGAAAGTTCAAACCCATGTGGTTCAAACCATTCATTGTTAAGAAAGTTTTAGAAAAAGGTGTCTATCAATTGGTTTATTTTGATGGTAACATTTTATCGGATCCTAGAAATGGGCTCTACCTTAAGAAGTATTACTCTTATTTCGGTCGCTTGAGCATGACTTCCTATATATATGTATAGATTTATTTATATAGTCTTGTCTTTTTGTTTTATTGACGTATAGTTTATTGTGTTTATTTTACTGTGGCAGATGTCAAGTGAATCTGAGGTCTATGTTGGGTTCGCAGATGGTGCTAGCCGAAATACTCAGAGGCTTGCTTCAGCATCTTGGGTGATATTTACACATTTTGGTCAGTTGATGTCTTCTGGAGGTATTTGTATGGGCAAAGCAACCAATAATGTTGCCAAGTATAGTGTCATAATAGAATTACTATGTGATTCCTTGTCACATGGTATTTCTGACCTCCGGGTGTATCTAGATGATCAATTGGTCGTGTCTCAGTTAAATGGGTTATACCGTGTCTATGATCCTGCCCTTCACCGATGATTCCTTAGGGTATGTCTCTTAGAACATTATTTTGGTTATATTACTTATATTCATGTTCCTAGGAGATCTAATCAATTAACTGATACATTGACTAATCAAGTATTAGATTGGCATGTTTCTCACACATAAAAGTAAAAACACACACATACATGCACATGTAAATACATTTTTATAAAATGTTTATCCATAAGGAAAATAGATGTATATATATAATAAGGTGTCCCAAAAATAATGTCACGAGTACAAAATGGTCCATAAATCCTCAAATAGAGCCAATATACATCGATGGGTTCAAGCCCTCACTACATAATGGAGTACAAAAAAGTTCCCTCATCACATGTGGTCCAGTACTAACTATGGTATAGGACTACTGGCCCTTGTATAATTAACTATGGAATTCGAAAGACGTCGTAATAAATGGACCCAAGTCCTAGGCACCCCTACAACATGTAGTTTCATAGTCGGAGGAAGATCCTCTACCTCTGCCATCAGCACTACATGAGTGAGAGCTGTCAGGTTCCTCTCTACTCATCGTAGTACTCTCTCAACCTCTTTGACTAGGGGTCCTCCTGCTTCTATTAGTCCATCATCTACTCGAGGATGAAGCCTAGTCCTGGTTAAGCCAACTGGTCGCACTGGTCCCACATCTGTATATAACAAATCATTGAGTTAGTACTTTGACATTACCATAAAAAGATAATATTTAAAAATTTAAAAATTAAATAACTTCAAAGTGTGTTTACCTATCTATATGTGCTCCTCTCTAGGGGGCATGGGCATACCAGAATCCCTGAGGAAACCAATCCCTACATAAGGATAGTCCTTGATCACAGGAATTTGATGGGCCCACTAGTCGAAAAAATTATCGTCAAAGGCCTCCTGGACTCTCCTCGTACCCTGTCTAGGACAAAAAGTTACCCACCTACACAATGTTGGAAAGGAGGCAATATGGCCTCGTATTGTCTCCCTTGGGATAAGGCTTGGCACTCTCTCGAAAAATAAATCACGCAAAATGGTCTCGAACCTGAAGTTCTTGTTTGTTCTTCTTTAGTAGTTGGTTAGTTGTTTTTTCATGCATGAGAGTATTCTAATGCTCCAGTCAAAAATAGTGGCATATAGAAAGTGAATTGCACAATGCATATGTTCACGAGAATCCTAATGAAGTGTTGCATATCCCGTGATCCACCCAATCATGAAGAGCACTATCCAAATATTAAGGCTTGTGATATTATGTATTAGCACCTGAGATCCTACTTTCTCAGTGCCATCCTCACAATACATCCCAATGTAGTCCTCTATGTGGTATGGTCCAAGAGGAAAGGTCCTCAAGTTGATCGGTTCCCCCCTCCTAGAGAGGCTTGTCCAAAATTAAATGTCCTTCGTTGTCAGAGTCAATGATTGACCCTCTAGCATGAAGGCCTCTACATATGGATTCTAGTACTCTATCAAGTGGTTCAGTAATCTAGGTTGTGCCCTCATGAATGGACACTGAAAAAAATTCTACATACCACATTTCTTAAGAATGTAAATGGCCCCTGGATCCTCCTCTACCAAGACATCTAATTCTTCATGTTCCCTTTTCTGCCAATGAACATACATCCTGTTGCAAAAAAATTGTGAGGTTAGCCCCTTATTTCACATTTTTTGAAAGATAAAAGAGATGTATGGGGGTTGTTGTTAAGACAGTTGCATATGTGCATGGGCTAAGTGTTAATTTTCCCATATACATACATGTGTTGAGCATGGATAGCCCGCATACACGCAGTGTTAGCGATAAAAAATGCACTGGCATTTTTTAAAGAATGATGCCTAATATTGTAGGGAATATTTGACTAGATTCCCAAGTTTCAAATGAATATTTGAAAGCACCATTGGAAAGCTTAGGATTTGTAGATGTCGATCGACTATTCAGGCATGTAAAACAGACTCTCCATGACTGAGAAATTTGATTTTTTAAAAATATGTGCTTTCACCAGCTAACTCGTCTTGAATTTTGCTAGTTAGCTGGTGAAAGCTCTGCTTTTCACCAGCTAAGGAGCGGATTTTCGGGTAAATTAGCTGGTGAAAACCTGTCACAGACAGAATAACCGAATTTTTGCCCATATCAGGATTTTTTTAGTTTGAATGGTTTGAAACCACTTCAAATGGACAGTTGTTGAATTATCAAGTCTGATCCAAAGGCTAGTTTTGAGGGATAAGGTCAAAAAGAGGTTTTTCAAGTACATTTGGCATCTTTTTCAAAGGAAGAATATCAGGGGTTTGAAGACACATCATCCAATTTGAATTTTGTATTTGGAGGACCAAATCAAACAGCCTTGGGAGGCTAAAACTACACTTCATCAGCAATCTACTAATCTTAGAGATCATTAGATAAGACATTTTCCTATTTTGTTTTGATTTTCCATTTTTAGTATTCTAGATCCATTTTTATAGGATCTCATCCTACATTTGTTGTATCTATTTTGATTTGACTATTTTTAGTAAATCTGATCCATCTTTCAAGGATCTAGATTTCATCTTGTAAGGCTATAAAACCAAAGACATTTGGAGCACTATGGGGTGAAATCTAGGAGACATTTTTTGGCTATTGTACTAGACTCTTTATTGATAATAGAATCACAGTCCTCTTTTGTTTTCAATGACAGATTTTCTCATATTTTCATCATTGTGTACTTTATTTCAGTTTAGCTCAGCTTCTAAGAACTGTTATCTTCTTATTAATCTCATGAACTTGAACTAAAGGTTTTCTTGCTATCTTGTATGACCCTGCACATTGTTGTATTTGGTTATCTAGACTAGTATTCTTCATCTCCTATTCAAACTTTGTTGTCTGATCATTGAGTTCTAAAAGAATTGTCTTATTCGAATGTATGAAGTGGTCCTTTTCATTAGCTATTGAGTTATCCTATTGTTCCAAGCATACAAAATCTATCATATTCTTAAGTTACCAAGCATTATTAGCCTACAACCCTAAGGAGTTTCTTGGAGGGATAACATGCAGGACCTCCCTTTTACAAGGGCATGCACCCTCCAAACAATAAATTAAGAAAAAAATTATGGGTTAAAATGAAAGAAAAGGTCATTTGTACTTACTTGGTTTAGGTTTGAGGATCTTTCATCCACTGTAGCTCCTTGAATTCACATTATGAAGAAGAGGGTTTTTTGAATGTTTGGTTATTTTCCAAATTGCAATGGTTAAAGTGAGTTTTCCACCTCTATTTATAGACCTTTTTGGCCCTTTTTTCCCTAGTTTGGTCCTTTTTTCCCCTTTTCTTCACTTGGTGGCTACTTGAGTTCTTTTTTGAGAGATATTTGGGTCATTGTTGGACCTTGACCAAGTTTTGGGATATCCTTGGTCAAGTTGACCTATTTTGGGACTTTGACAGCCTGTCGAAGGAGGAGCCCAAGACGAAGCAGAGATCACGGGATATCGGGCCCCTTTTAGGCCTCTTTTTGGGTTTTGGGAATATGTAACAGGAAAGGGATGTCAACCCATGGGTTTACCCATGTTTAGGCCTATTTTGTAATAAATAAATAGATACCTAGGCAATGTAGGAAAGAGTCGATGAGCTAAGTTCCAAGTGCAAGTAATAGTTGTATATGCTACGTGCATGTTGTGTGAGACTTGCAAGGCTAAGTGCAAGTGATTGTAAGAGAGTGAGTAGAATCTTTTGTGTTGTAACCTAAATCGGGGAAGGAGGATCTGGCAAGGTGCGTGCAGATCTCCTATCCTATGTGGAGTGGGGTTTGTATGGCTCTATGCATGTAGATGACTGATTGAAGATAATAAAGAAGAAGAGTCAGTGAACGTAGCCCCAAGAGAGGGGTGAACCACGTAATCACGGTGTTATCTTTCTTGGTGCTTGTCTGAATGTGTTTATGTCTTCTTGCTTAGTGCTTTGAGATGATTAGATAGATTTTCTTATGCTCAGTGCTAATGATGTATGGAATGTTAGATCTATTATACATGAATATTCTCAGTTCTTGATCAGTTACATATGACCTATTTTACTTATGCTAAGTGCTCATATATGGTAGATTATTGTGAGCACTGTGAGGCTCTGTTTTATCAATGAGGTAGATAATAATTTCTTGTTAAAGAACTAATGGTGCTAAGTGCTTTACTAAGTTGTATAATCACAGATATGTGTCCCAGTTAAGGTTGCAGGCACCTGAGTCCCGCAACCACACCTGCCTCTACCTCGGGTGAGACTTCATCTTCTTCGGAGGTGTTGTCGAAAGAGCAGGTAGTTAGGGTTGTGTTGGTGCACTCTTGTAGCATTGAACCCTGTGTCTTCCCCTGTGCCAACAAATGGTTCCATTTTCGGGACTGAAACTGTGATTGATGGGAATTGAGAAAGAGGAAGCTTTGTGCAAAGATTCATCCTAAAATTGTGAAATTTTTGTGCGTAGATCTATGCCCTAGTGCGCAGTATTATACTTGATCTGAAAAACACTGTACTAAAGAGAGAAGGTCACATCTAAAGGAAAGAAGCCTAATCTCAAGAAAGGAGGTTGGATCTAGAGAAAAGAAGCAAGATCTAAAAGCTTTGTGCTTTAAGAAAGGTAAAAGTGAGAAGTTCTGATTGAAAGAGGTAATATCTGCCAACTCTGTACTCTCGTAAAGGTAAGAATAGTTAAAAAAAAATTAGATCTAAAAGCTTTGTGCTCTGTAGAAGTAATATAAGTAGAAATTTTTGTTTCTAGAGTATGGATCTAGGTATATCTGATAGGTTTTATCCTAGTTTGAAAGCTAGGGTGTTAATAGATGAAAGAAGGTTTGATATGAATAGACCCGATAAGAATAATGAAAGATATGTTATACCTATGCATAAAAAGAATGTTTGGACTAACAAATGGATGCAGGATCCTAGAAAGAATTTGTTGCAAGTTAGCTACCATGATCCTAGTGCGCAATACAGAAGAAGATGGGGATCATTGAAAAGAAAGAGAGGATTAACCCTCTGTTATAGTTGTAGGAGGTCAAGACATCTTGCTAAGGAATTCCCTGATGGAAGACCTAGTTGTCTTTGTTGTAAATATCTAGACCATGAAGTATTGGATTTCCCTATAATGATCACTAAGCTTGAAGGAATGAATTTGAATCAAGAAAAGCATAAGGTAGATCCATAAAAGGAAGAACC
Organism: Picea engelmannii; assembly: GCA_009831015.1. Lineage (NCBI taxonomy): Eukaryota > Viridiplantae > Streptophyta > Pinopsida > Pinales > Pinaceae > Picea > Picea engelmannii. The sequence continues at coordinate 165,803 of ML796789.1, read as the reverse complement.
CCAGAAAGACTCAGAGAAAGTATTGCTACAAATGAGAGAAACCCTGAATGACCACCGACATGTCAACCTATCAGAGATTTTCAAAGAAAAGGAATGCATCGAAGAAAGAATAGGGGACTTCGACATTAACTGTGTTTTGGATGAGGAAACACAAATGAATATTATGCCAGAGAGAACCTGGGAAGCTATAGGGAGACCTGTTATGATCCCTTCACTAGGAGGAATAAGTTTATTCATAGGAAATTGTAATGTCCCCCACCTCTTGATAGAGAGGTGATGAGGAGACTCAGTGGCCTGGGAACCCCCACTAGGTCATAGTCTCACATTGAGGGGGAAAGTCAACTAAATTAAGTTATATTTTTAAGTTGACTTAAGGAAGAAAAAGGATAAAAGGAGTAAAATATAACTCAACAGAAGAATAGAGGCTAACCCTGGGAGTTAACCTAACTCAACAAAGAATTAGAAGGAAAAGTATAAGAGGTTGGGGCACACCCATTAGTAATTCTAGATTTGGTATATTGTTTGCTATTTCTCTTAAGCATTCAGTTTGGGGGTTTTTTTGTACAAACCCTTGTGAGAAAATCAGTGGTGAAATACCCACTCACCTTGTTCCACAGCTTGGTCTCGGGGATGAAAGATTCCTCCACACCATTTTAGTCTCAGCATATTTCCATCCAGCTCTTAAGAAGGTAGCAGGGTCGTATTTTTCTTGTGTTTTCAGCAAGGGTGCACCATCTTCTAGAGGAGGGTTCGATCCAGCTTATCAGGAGAGCTTGTGGCCATTTCGACACTTGGGTTTTATTTGCAGGGGAACTACCATCATTCTAAAGGTTTTTCTGGAGAGTTATCACCATCAGATATTTAGCTTCAAAGTGGGACATCTTGGAGGCTAAGGGGACATCCTATGATTCAGTAAATCTCATATCTAGAAGGCTACACCTAGAATCTGAGTCTGAAACTTCTCCTACAGGGTTTTCATAGCCTGATCTACATTCCTAGGGAGTTTCAAGGCATTTGGAGGATTTTCTCATCAGGGTCGAATCACCTAGGGTTCCAGGCATCAAGGAGGGCGTAGCTTCAGCAGAAGATTCAGTGTTTGGAAGGGTTTTCCTTGGGCGTTCAGCTTGAGATTACAGGAGGGTGATCCTACCACCATGATCTATCATCTTGCCAAGTTTGGAATCATTTGGAGTCTTCCTTCAGTGGGATCAATTTATTGAGGGTTTCAATCTTCTAGTGGAGTGTGGCATTCCTCAGCTGGAGAGTTGGCAGTCAGATCTGCTTGTATTGACCTTCATTTTCTATTCAACCTTTGGAGGCTTATTTTGTATTGGCAGAGCATTTTTTAGTAGCTCATATCTATTGTCTTTCTGCCCATCTGAGGATTGTTCCAGATCGGCTATCTATTGTATTGATTCCATATTGCTCATAATAAGGGTCAGATCTTTACTTGTGCTTCTATATCTTGGATTTATTGTGATCTTCATGTGTCAGATGAATATTGTATGAATGCATTTAATAACTAGATAACTCAATAAACACCTGCACATCAACAAATCAGTGGTAGTTAGTGATTCCAAGAGAAAAAATTGGCTTGGGATCATTACAGTGGTATCAGATCTTTGATCCTCCAAACCTGTGGAAGGATCGGTGCATGCAGAGGTACAGTGGTATCTTTATGGGTCGAAGGAAGAAACCCAGCAGTGAAATAGAGGAAAAAATGGAAGGGTCAGGGGATGACCATGAGCCTCAAGGCTTGGATCTCATAGCCACCGAATTTGACAAGTTCTAGCAATCCATCAACTGCACAGAAAGCACATTGGTCCAACACTTGGATGAGTACCATGAAACCAGTAGAAGGAGATAGGCCAAACTTTCTGAAACTTTGAAGAAGGTTGACGAGAACCTGCAGATAATGAACAAGAACCAATCTTGGATAATTGATCTTCTGATGCAAGTGACCCATCAAGGGAAAGACCCTGATTCATATGGGAATAAGGAGGCAGGTGGATCTGGTGGAGTCCATGAGGAGATTAGATATAACCCGTAGAAATATCCCAGATCCAAAGGAATTCTGGGAGGAGGCACATCCCAGGGTCATATGGGTAGCAGGGTCAATCCTAGGCCATACATGCCCACATTCACAGATGAGTAGCTAGGCCGATAGTCAGGTAGCAGAGCTAACCCTAGACCATACATGCCCACATTCACAGATGAGAAAGGGCAAGAGGAACAGGTTGAAGACTTTGTAGAACAATTGGCGAGGAGTACCAAGGAGTACTACAGTTTGGATATGAGGGTCCAAAGACAGATATCCCTAGATCATTATTGCCAACTCAGGTTCAGAAATCAACCTAGGAAAAACCACAGGGGCATTTTAAGTTTGAACGAAGAGCAGGGAAGATAGAAATTCCATACTTTTATGGTATGGCCAAGATGACAGCACAATCTTGGGTACAAAAGTTGGATGCCTACTTGCAACTCAACCCCATGAGGGAGATGGAGGCCATCAATTTTTCCACTATGTACTTGGATGGCAAGGCTCATGACTGGTGGTATCATGAACTCACCACACTTAGCCACAATCATATTGTGTCCTATACAGAATTCACTCATAGGCTCATTGATAGATTTGACCAAGGAGATCCTGAGCTACATTTTTGGGAGCTCACCCAACTCAAGCAAACAGGTATGGTTGAGGCATATATTGATGAATTTTGGAGGTTGGAATTGATGGTGCAAGATATGTCCCTGAACAGGCTCATGATGCTTTTCACAGAAGGGTTGATGGAACCCTTTAAGGGTTGGGTAAAGGCCTTCAAGCCTACCAACCTACAGGAGACCATTTGGAAGACGAGGGATTTGGGTCCAACTGCTAAACCTAAATTCATACCCAAACCACCTCTCAACAATGGTGGAAGAGACCAAAGGCCTCTAGTGAACTCAAGAGGAAATGAACCAAGGTTTTTTTACAAGGGTCATGGCAGAGTGGATGAAAACACTAAGAGGGAATTGAGAAGGAAGAGATTTTGCTTCACGTGAAAAGAACCATGGAACCCAGCACACAATTGCATGGGTCGTGGTCAAGTGCATTACATTGAGGTCACCTCAGACAATGAGGAGGAAGAAGAGATCGGCCAGATACAGAACATGGAGTTCAATACCATTGAGACAGAAGAGGAGCAAATCACAGGACAGGACAATATGGCCACCTTGGCATCTATCAGCAGAGTGCCAAAGCATAACACCTTCCGAATGAGGGGGGTCTTGTAGGGGCAGAGGGTATCGGTTTTGATTGATGGAGGAGCTTCCCACAACTTCATAGATTCTGCATTATTGAAAAGGAGGCACATACCCACAGTAGAATTTGAAGGATTCAAGGTGGAGGTAGTAGGTGGAGGCACTATGCCCTACAATAGATACATTACAGGCATGAATCTTACCTTGGGTAGACATGAGCTGACACAGGACGTCTATGTCATGGACCTTCCAGATACCAATATCGTCCTAGGGGTTTAGTGGCTCAGCACATTTGGGCCTATCACCACCAACTACAAAACTATGGAAATGTCATTCATAGAGGAAGGTGGATGAAAAGTAGTGCTTCGGGGCATGACAGGGAATGCTGCAAAGGTAGTCACAGCTAGGAGGATGGAGGCCATCTTCCATAGATATGAGATAGTATATGCAGTATAATGTAGGGTGGTGACACGTATGGATGAACACGGCAAGGTTCATTACACCCAAGAGATCAAAGAAATCCTTAATAGACACCACAAGGTGTTTGGACCTATTCCTCCAGGGGTACCACCAGATAGGGGGTTTGAGCACATTATTGAGCTAGAGGAAGGGGGAAAACCAGTTATCACCACACCATACAGACATCCCAAGAAGTACAAAGATGAGATAGAGAAGGCCATAAAGGAACTTCTGGACATGGGGCACATCAGGCCCAGCAGTAGCCCTTTTTCTTCATCAGTATTGTTGGTGAAGAAGAAAGATGGCACTATGAGGATGTGCATTGACTTCAATTCTTTGAACAAAAAGACCATAAAAAAAAAGATAACCAATACCAAGGATTGATGAACTGTTGGACAAATTGCATGGGGCCATCTACTTCACTAAGATTGATCTTCACTCTGGTTATCATCAGATCAAGATGAGGGAGGAAGACATCTCAAAAACATCTTTTAGATGTCACTACGGCCATTATGAGTTTTTGGTGATGCCCTTTGGCTTGACCAATGCCCCTGCTACGTTCCAATCATGTATGAACCATGTGTTCAACAAGCAGCTGAGGAAGTACCTATTGGTATTTTTTGATGATTTTCTTATTTACAACAAGATGTGGGAGGAACATCTCAGGCATGTAGATCAGATTTTGTCAATCATGGAGAAACAGTCACTGTATGCTAAGGAGTCCAAATGTGAGTTTGGAATGACAGAGGTCCTCTATTTAGGACAGATCATTGAGGCAAAGGGGGTATAGGTACACCAAGAGAAAATACAAGCCATCATGGAATGGCCTACTCCTAAAACACTCACAAAATTAAGAGGATTCCTAGGTATGTGCACTTATTATAGGAAGTTTGTCAAAGTATTTTCTCATCTGTGTGCACCTTTGACCGATTTGACTAAGAAGGGAGCCTTCAAATGGGACGAGGAAGCTCAAAAAATGATGGACAAGATGAAGGAATTAATGAGTACGTGTCCAGTCTTAGCCCTTCCAAATTTCAGTCTCCCTTTTACCTTGGAGTGTGATGCATCCGGGGAAGGAATAGGGGTCGTACTGATGCAGAAGAGGCACCCTCTTGCCTATGAAAGTCAGAAACTTAGGGGTCCCGAGCTACTGTACAACATTTATGACAAAGAAATGTTGGCTATCATGCATGCACTAGCTAAATTCTGACAATACTTGGTTGGTGCCTGGTTTGTGGTCAAGTCAGAGAATAACAGTCTCAAATATCTATTAGAGAAGAAGGATTTGAATGAGAGGCAGCAAAAATGGGTAAGTAGAATACAGGCCTATGACTTTGACATTGAATTTGTCAAAGGGAAGAACAATGTGGTGGCTGATGCGTTATCCAGGAGGCCATCCATCTTTGCTATGACTGGGGTATCAGTTGACTGGAAAGATCATTTGGTGATGGAGTATACAAAAGATCAGTTCGCATGCCAGTTATTGGATGGGGAGATACAAGATGATAATTTCAATATTATGAATGATCTCATCTACTATAAGGACTGTATCTTTTTGATTCCTGAATCATCCTTCAAGGATAAGATATTACAGGCATACCATGACTCACCAATGGTAGGTCATCAGGGAATCAACAAGACGTACAGGAAGGTGAGAGAGAGGTTCTCATGGAAGGGCCTCAAGGAGGATGTGATTAATCATGTCAAGGAGTGTACTACATTTCAAGAGAATAAAGATGAGCACACGTACCCAGCAGGATTACTACAACCCCTACCCATTCCGGAGCACAAATGGGAGAGCATATCCATGGATTTCATCATCGGACTGCCAAAGACACAAGGGAAGGATTGCATATTTGTAGTAGTGGACAGGTTAACAATGTTCGCACATTTCTTTTCCATAGCCATTGACTTTAGTGTAGCACAGGTGGCCAAACTGTTTTTCAGGGAAATCTCCAGGTTGCACTACCTACCCAAGACCATTGTCAATGACAGGGATAGCAGGTTCATGAGTACATTCTGGCAGGAATTATTTAGGTTGGTTGGTACGGACCTAACCCATAGCACCAGCTATCACCCTCATACAGACAGACAGACAGAGATCATCAACAAATGGGTGGAATGTTACCTCAGAAATTATGTGGCAGGACAATAGAAAGCATGGGCCAGATGGTTTCACTTGGGAGAGTACTGCTACAACGCCACCCAACATATGTCCATAGGAATGTCACCATTCAGGGCCTTGTACAGCTATGATCCTCTATCTTTTGGGGAGATTGATTTCGGTGATAGCAGGACACCTATGGTACAGGATTGGATACAGCAAAGCCACGACATCCTCAGGGAACTGAAGGATCATCTACAGAGAGCACAGAACTAGCAAAAGGTCCAAGCCGACAAGCACAGAGTTGATCGTACTTTTGAGGTTGGTGACCTAGTCTACTTAAGACTCCAACCATATAGGTAGGCATCCATAAAAAGGAGAGTAGTGGATAAACTACAACCACATTTATTTTAACCCTACAGAGTTAGTAGGAAGATAAGGGTTGTAGCTTACGAGTTGGAGCTTCCATCGGGTAGCAAAATACACAATGTCTTCCATGTTTCCCGCCTTAAGAAATCCCTTGGACAACACATCAGACCCATTGAGGTACTACCTCCCTTGGATGAGGAAGGACAGCTTATTTTGATTCCAGAGGAGATATTAGAGGTCCAAGATAAAAGGCTCAGAAACCAAAGCATCAAAGAATACCTGATCAAATGGAAGGATTTACCCATTGAGGATGCCACATGGGAAAAAGAGCAAGTGGTAAGAGAAGTAGGTTTGGAATTTCTTGAGGACAATCAATTTCAAGTAGGGGAGATTGTAATGTCCCCCACCTCTTGAGAGAGAGGTGATGAGGAGACTCAGTGGCCTGGGCACCCCCACTAGGTCATAGTCTCACATTGAGGGGGAAAGTCAACTAAACTAAGTTATATTTTTAAGCCGACTTAAGGAAGAAAAAGGAGTAAAGGAGTAAAAGATAACTCAATAGAAGAATAGAGGCTAACCCTGGGAGTTAACCTAACTAAACAAAGAATTAGAAGGAAAAGTATAAGTAAGAGGTTGGGGCGTACCCATTAGTCATTCTGGATTTGGTATATTGTTTGTTATTGCTCTTGAGCATTCAGTTTGGGGGTTTTGCTGTACAAACCCTTGTGAGAAACTCAATAGTGAAATACCCACTCACCTTGTTCCACAGCTTGGTCTCGGGGATGAAATATTCCTCCACACCATTCTAGTCTCAGCATATTTCCATCTAGCTCTTCAGAATGTAGCAGGGTCGTATTGTTCTTGTGTTTTCAATAAGGGCGCACCATCTTCTAGAGGAGGGTTCGATCCATATTATCAGGAGAGCTTGTGGACATTCCGACACTTGGGTTTTATTTGTAGGGGAACTACCATCATTCTAAGGGTTTTTCTTGAGAGTTATCACCATCATATATTTAGCTTCAAAGTGGGATGTCTTGGAGGCTAAGGGGACATCCTATGATTCAATAAATCTCATATATAGAAGGCTACACCTAGAATCTGAGTCTGAAACTTCTCCTACAGGGTTCTCATAGCCTAATCTATATTTCCTAGGGAGTTTCAGGGAATTTGGAGGCTTTTATCATCAGGGTCGAATCACCTAGGGTTCCAGGCATCAAGGAGGGTGCAGCTTCAGCAGAAGATTCAGTGTTTGGAAGGGTTTTCCTTGGGATTTCAGCTTGAGATTAGAGGAGGGTGATCCTACCACCCTGATCTATCATCTTGCCGAGTTTGGACTCATTTGGTTTCTTCCTTCAATGGGATCGATTTATTGAGGGTTTCGGTCTTCTAGTGGAGCGTGGCATTCTTCAGTTGGAGAGTTGGCAATCAGATCTGCTTGTATTGACCTTCATTTCCTATTCAGCCTTTGGAGGCTTTTTTTGTATCGGCGGAGAATTTTGTAGAATATCATATCTATTGTCTTTCCGCCCATATGAGTATTGTTCCAGATCAGCTATCTATTGTATTGATTCCATATTGCTCATAATAAAGGTCAAATCTTTGCTTGTGCTTCTATATCTTGGATGTATTATGATCTTCATGTGTTAGATGAATCTTGTATGAATGCATTTAATAACTGGATAACTCAATAAACACTTGCACATCAACAAATCAGTGGTAGTTAGTGATTCCAAGAGAAAAAATTGGCTTGGGATCATTACAGAAATATAGTAAACCTATGTGGAAGGCTCGCTCAGATACCCATGACTGTCAATGGAACTTCGATAGAAGAAGACTTTGAGATTATTAAATTTGTTGAAGACAGTACCCCATTTACCATGCTAATAGGAAAACCTTGGATTGATAGAGATCAAGCTAGACGAAAGGAAGAAGAAGAAGTTTTGGAACAGAAGAATCAAGAGTTAAAAGACTTTATGACCAGAAGGATTGTGCACTTGATTGAGGAACAGAAGATCAGATCACACATATTTAATACTAGAATCCCAGATGTCAAAGCTAAGTGAACACTAGAGGATCCTCAAAAGATTGAATTACCTATTTCAGACATAGAAGAAGTATTACCCAAGAACCCTAGGAAAGAATTTCAACAATGCGAGGTAACTAAGACCAAAGAAGAAAAGAATCAGAATGAGAAAATCATTACCGAGACGAAGCTCACTGGAAATAAGGATATAAATTTAAGAAAGAAAAGGGCTAATACTAAAATATTATAGGAGGTTATAGAAGAGACCTCGTAGAAAGAAAAATTACAGAATTTGAGCTTCGTCGGGATATCAGAACAACGACATATGTAACTTCACCATGATGAAGCAATATAATCGTTGGGGCCAATATATCCATTCGACTTCTGATCTGAACGGACAGAAAATAAATAAATGTTCATCACCCAACCATTGGATCATTCCATAACAGATCAAACATGAGTTAATGGAGGCTCATACCATTGCATGCTAACCGTTGTTGAATTACCTATTTATCTCACCTCACCATGCAATGAGAACACTTTTGATAATTGAGAATTTGAGCTCATAGCCTTGATTAAGAGTGCCCAGTGATCACTATGCCTTTACCTTATACCCTATTGTAGTGCCCACGTTACTTTGATAACCCAAGACATCCATCCTGAGCACGTATGTCCGAAGATCTCATCGTTGAATAAGCAACTACGACAAAAGTTCTGATCAACTTAATGAATGAAAGAACCATGTCAAGGAGAGGATTGTCTACAAGTGTACAGACATCATCGACACGAGGAGTGCAAGCCTCCCCATCCACTACCCAAGACGGCCCATCCCGACCAACCGACGAAAAGAGAACTAAGCATAAATATGATATTGTGAATGCTAAGTTGATTCTGAGCATTCTACCTGCTTATTTACAACCTCTGAGCGGCTCCATCACTCATGAAAGTGTACCCCGCAAATTTGAGTATGCTTTGATCATTGTGTACCTTCTGAAAGAAGTGCGTGTAGTTCGTGCCGACCAGGATAAGCTCTCCATGTTGAAGTTCAGTGACTTCAACCTCGGTGACAGGAAGGCTTATAGTGTGCTCGCCCCTCATATATATCTGACGTGAACCAAAGGAAATAACTCCAATATTATCGCTCAATCATGGACCCAGAACCTCACGCAATCAACCCTACTTAATTTAATGAAGATTCCTCACTTCGGGAGGCATCAAGAAGTGAACGCGTGCATCAAGTTGCTATTTTCCTACTATCACGGAGGATACTTATGGTTGAACCACCACATCATAGTGGATCCAACTTTGATCAATCAGATCATAGGGATAAGCATGCAGGGCCCTGACCCACATGATTTTTACCCTGGCAAGACCGCATATCATGCTCTTCTGTGGAAGATAAAGGATACGTATGGAAATGTCGAGAAGGGCATACAAGGCTACAAGGTAGCCTCTATCTAGAGTGGTGCAATGCACCTTTATTTTAAATTGATCGCAGGCAAGCTAGTTCACAAGAACCAACCGACCCAAGTGACCGGATTTGTAGTGGACCTCGTAGGGAAGTGTGCGAAGGGCCTACATATGAATTGGGCCAAATACTTGGTGAACCAACTAGAACTGGAATGGAGGGAAGCACAAGACCAAGGGTATGAGTTCCATTTTAGCTGGCTACTCATATTAATCTCTTTCATCGCATGGGAGATGTCGAAAGGTGCAACCTTCCCGGATGTCAAGCCCTTTGAACCACTGGCCACGAAGTTCAATATGTTGTGGTATTCCAGTGACATGAATAAGAAGTGGTATTCCAATGTTATTTTCCACACTTATTACAACCAACTGAAGATTGCAATCTAGGCTATGCCTCGCATCACCCTGAACACACTTCACAGATTTATGCCATTGATGAAATTCAGCGTGGACCACCACTTCATCTACATCACACCACGCGTTGATGAGCATCACCAAAAATTGTAGTCCTACTAAAAAATAACAGAGGAAGACTTAGAAGAGATTACTAAGGAGTGGTCGGTGGACCTCCTTATCCCAGTTGACCCCGCAGAGCTCTCTGATGTTGATATTCTAGAAGTCGTGCATGATACACCTGGACAGAGCAATACCAAGAAGAATGAAGGAGCCCAATATGTCCACAACACTTCAGCACAGACTCCTTCTATATCACCTGAGTGAGGAGGTGATGGAGGAGAGATAGATGGCACTGAAGTCGAACAGAAGAAGGATGAGGTCACGCCACTAAGAGACGAAGATGATCCCTCAAAGAAAAGGAAGGTTTCCCCTTCAAAACCTTCTTCAAGGAAGAAAATGAAAGCAACTAAAACAAAGTTTGAGACCACCCTAACCTCATACAACTTCAAATTCATCATCGTTGCACTGAACAATGCTTCATTGGATATAGAAGAGAAGTAGGAAGACAAGGAGGAGATGTTCAGTCGGATCAAAGTATCCACTATTCCCCTGATGCTAGGAACACTAGAAATGGGAAATGAACCATCTCAACTCCACTAGATTGTTGATATGGTCGAAGCTCACCTTCAACGAGCACAGGATGAAACATCACAAGCCACCCAGGCTCTAGCGCAAGCACAGGGAGCTATGCTAGAACATCGCAATAATGTAGAACGAGAGAATCTTGTTATGCAAGAGAAGTTTGATGAAGAGAAAGAAGAGCTACAACACACCAAGGGATAGTTGCTCGTCGAGCAACTTGAAGTTAAGGAAAGGGTCAACAGAGCACTTCACTCTGTGATAATCATCGAAATACAGACTGAAGAATGAGTTCCACAGCAAGTGACACAACTCGAAGAGGTAATCCAAAAGCTCCAGCAACGCATTGCAGATCTAGAGCTCTGTGATGTACTCGAAACCCCACAGGAGATAAGGGACCAACGAGAAGAAACTCCCTGCAGTATAGTTAACAGACTGAAAGCTCTTGACTTGGAATGCAAGAAGTTGAGTAACCAGAGCACCCAAACATACAAAAACCTTACAGAGAATCCAGAATTATAGGTGCTGGAGTCAAAGCTCCAGGAAGCAAAAAAACATGTGGATACACTACAAGCACAGCTGAAGGCCATGTCAGCAGTAGATAGAATGAAGAGGTCTCATGAGAAATTCACAGCACAATAGTAGATCCATATGCTTCAAATTAAAGTGATGGAAGTCACTCAATGAATTCAACCTATACAAGACAAGGCATGTCTATTGTTTACAGAGGTCGAGAGCCAAGGAGCGGAGCTAGACCAAATTGTCATCACAACAGAATAGTTCCTGAAGGACCGGTGAATGATGCATTAATACAAGAGTTCACCGAGAAAGAGGCCATAGCAAAATAGCAATTCAAAGTAGCTTGAGCCAAGCTCGAGGCATTCGAGGCAAAATTGGTCAGACTAGAGTGACTCGGGACGGGTCACAGGTGACTGTTGGGGGCTTGTTGGCCCTTGACCAAGTTTTGGGAGATCCTTGGTCAAGTTGACCTATTTTGGGACTTCGACAGCCTGTCGAAGGAGGAGCGCAATACAAAGAAGAGATCATGGGATATCGGGCCCCTTTTAGGCCTCTTTTTGGGTTTTGGGAATATGTAATGGGAAAGGGATGTCGACCCATGGGTTTACCCATGTTTAGGCTTATTTTGTAATATATAAATAGATACCTAGGTGATGTAGGAAAGAGTCGATGAGCTAAGTGCCAACTGAAATTAATAGTTTTATATGCTCTGTGCATGTTGTGTGAGACTTGCAAGGCTAAGTGAAAGTCATTGTAAGAGAGTGAGTAGAATCTTTTGTGTTGTAACCTAACTCGGGGAAGGAGGATCTGGTGAGGTGCACGCAGATCTCCTGTCCTATGAGGAGTGGGTTTTGTATGGCTCTGTGCATGTAGATGACTGATTAAAGATAATAAAGAAGAAGAGATGGTGGACGTATCCCCAGGAGAGGGGTGAACCACGTAATCACTATGTTATCTTGCTTGGTGCTTGTTTGAATGTGTTTATGTCTTCTTTCTTAGTGCTTTGAGATGATTAGATAGATTTTCTTATGCTCAATGCTAATGATGTATGGAATGTTAGATCTATTACACATGAATATGCTCAGTGATTGATCAGTTATGTCTAACCTATTTTACTTATGATAAGTGCTCATATATTGTAGATTACTGTGAGAACTGTGAGGCTTTGTTTTATCAGTGAGGTAGATAATGATTGCTTGTTAAAGAACTAACAGTGCTAAGTGCTTTACTAAGTTGTATAATCACATATCTATGTCCCAGCTAAGGTTGCAGACACCTGAGTCCTGCAACTACCCTTTCCTCTACCTCTGGTGAGGCTTCATCTGCTTCGTAGGTGTTGCTAAAAGGGTTGGTAGTTAGGGTTTTGTTGGTGTGCTCTTGTAGCATTGAACCCTGGGTCTGCCCCTGTGCCAACATTCGTTCTAATGAACTTGTTCTTTTGGTTTGGTGTTTTCATGAGACGGGTTACACTCATATCATCCTGTGGTAAAAGTCATTTTCCATAATTTTCATACAGGTTAGGTTCTCACCACCTTTCATTTTTCATATTGTTGACTTTTTCTCTTTTCCATAAGATCGATCCCACCGAAGTGCGACACAGAACCTTCTCTACTGCTTTACAAGTGTCATGATTAGGTTCTAGAGCCTTTGTCTACATGGAAGCCCTAGGTAGATCCTTTGTTGCATTTTGGCATCCATGCTGTAAGTTTTCTCCATAGGCTTGGGAGTCCTTTTAGTCACGTCATGATTGTATATTGAAGCCCCATTGTTGCTCATCTATTATGGATTATACCCAAGGGACTCCCTGTGAGCATGGTTTATTGTATTTCAAGCTCACTTAAACTTTGAAAGAAACATCTAATGAGAGATTATTTATTATTTTTGGTCTCATTTGGATTACTTAAGAAAATAATCCCCCCTGGAGTCTTCTTTAAGCCCTTTTCAAAATCTCTAAAATTGAAAAGATTGACTAAACTCTTTAAGCCCTTTTATACTTTTTCGGGATAAGGAGACTAAACTTAGAAAAAGGTTGTGAGTCCATAGTTAATATTTTTTCAGACTCCTTAAAATTGAAAATATGGTTGAGTGATCTTGTCTCAATCACACTCATTAAAATGGTTTTGAATAGACGTCCTTTCAGTATAATTTTAACCCTTTTTTGAACTGGATGGACTAATTACGAAAAAGTAACACTCTAGAGTGTTCTTTTAGTGTTTTTCAAACTCTCTAAACATGAAAAGCCACCGAGATTACCTTCTTTGGGCTCATAAAACTTCACATGGAAGGATTCTTGTTGTGTCATACTTAATCACATCGCATGTCTCATCCTTGCATCTTTGGCCTAATTCTGGATTCATGTTGCTATTAACTAAACCTTCAAATAATTCCTTAAATGCAAGCCTTGTAGCACTTTTTCCCTTGCGATATGACACCTTGACCCATGGAAAAAATTTCTCGAGTGTCCTTATACTACACATGTCTCCTTGCACTGAGCATCAATATGTTCCATGCATTTGGAGCTAGTTTGCTTGCTCATGACACTCATTCCTTTTTTGTAACGTAGAATTCTTTTATTCTTTTTCAAGCTCGTTAAAAATTTGAAAAAGACAAAAAAATAAAATATTCCAAAAAGAGGGGACAAGATATACATTCTTTTTTTTCCAGCAGCAAGATAGTCACCCTTGGACAAAGCATATCCTTATGTTTGTTCGCTAAGCATTGGGATCTAGTATGACCTTAGGAAGTTATTCTCGTTACATAGAGTTGTGTCCTCCTCTATTTGGTTACTCTTCCAAACATATAGAGAGTTTGTGGTGCCTCATGTATCACAGACTTATGTCAATAATGTGTTGCTTGAGTCTCATCATTTTGTCATTCCTTTGTCCAAGGGAATTTTTATCCAACCTGAGTTGGCCATTATGTAGTTTATCTCTTGAATTTCATGAGTCTATCATCCCAGGAGCCCAGTTAAGTTTAAATTAAAAATCAATGAAGTTATGTGCTTGATTATCGAGATCCTCTAGTATTTCCCCGACGGCACGTCGAAGACCTCAGGGTAGTGAGTCTTACACTCTTATTGTACTCCTACCTGATCGTTTGAAGATCTTGAAGATGTTTATCGAGCTATGAAGTCCTCCTTTCTAGCCACATGCATCAATTCTTCTTGAATATGCATATCATATTGTACTTGTATACCTTCATATGATCTTATGATGTAGATCCATTGTGTATTGTTCGTGGCTACACTTTATATGGACATTTATATTTTGTCTAAGTATTCATATATGACATGAATCTGTAGTGTACTTGATTGGTAGCCATGCTTAGTTCATCACGATCATGGGTATGCCTGCCTCGGAGAGATTATCATTGTTTTACAGATGGTATGCTCACGAACACTCATCTCAGGCTCACTCAACTATGTGCCTTCCCACTGGTAAAGATATTGTAATTTATTTCGGCCATCAATTTCTCTTCTGACCTCACACATTGGGGGGCATATGTTATAGTCCAAAAATTCCTTATCTGTGCATACAAGACATTGGCCCTTCCATTTACATACTTTGTCAAAATAATGTTGAGGCTTCTTCTTAAAAAACAATTTTTGGATAGTGCATGCGCCTTGCTGCACTAATATCCCATGTACACACGTGTGTTGTATGTTATTTATCCCTCATACATACACAAGATGAATGCTAATTATCCCATGTTTACCTCCAATAAAATTGCATGGAATTTGGTGAAGTCTACGGCCTATAGAGGGTTTCCTAACCATTTTACCCCTTGTAGCCCATCCCCAAACCGAATAACCATCTTTTTCTCATATAAAAAGAGGTCGTGGGGAGTCATTCAAGAGGAGAAGCAAGAGAATAAGAAAAATTTTCCAAAATCCCTTCCCTTTCTTAGCCCAAGTTTTGCATCCCATTCTAATTTTTAGCCTCAACCTTCCCCTCCAACCTTTCTCCTTATGCAACCCTTCCTCCTTCCTTTGGTGATAAGTTGGTTGTGAGAAGATAATGTGGGATTGATGCACTTTGAGCCATGATAGAGGATCCCAGACCTAGTTAGTGAAGTGGTTTCCAACAAAGGTTGTAATCCTTTTTTTCTTAAAATTGAATAAAAGAGTTCGTCCTTGTCCCAAAATATTATGTTTGTATGCTTTTGTGGATTTATGCATTTATATCTATGTCTAAATTTTGAAAGTGATCAATAGAGATTGTGTATGTTTTTGCATTGTATTCCTAATCTTTTACAGGTCAGCTTTGGGAGGTGATTTGTGATCTAGGAGGCAACAATAAGCAAAAGAGGTCTATGACAACTACAGGGACTAAAGGAACACTCATTGATCCTCTTTCCTCTCTCTTTTCACTTTGTTTAGATGGTTTTGGGGTAGCTTAAGGGTAGAACAATATTTTAAGGGAAGTCATCACTCTGCCTTTAACTAGACCTAGTATAGGGGGATTTTCCTCGTAGCACTTACCAGGAGGGTCGATAGTTTGAGGGTTTTGTTGGAAACCTTTGATATCAGAACTTGGGTCATCCCCTATGTCCAACACTTGGTAGTCGATCCTTTATATATCACCATCTGTCAAAGTGTAGATAGTTGTTTCTTTATGGGATTTCATCTTCTTTCATGCAGATGTTGTTGTCCCCTTATCCTTCTCTTTTCTCTTGTCCCTTGTTTTTGGTACTATCTTCTGTGCACCCCCTATTTCATTTCCTTGGTCTTATTCTTCATTGTCAGGGTGATTCATCTTTGTTTTGTTTGCAAGAACCTTCTAGTATTGATCATAATCCTGCATAATTAGTTGGATGTCTTCCTCTGTGATTTTGTGCTTTATCTAGACCCATTCCTCTCTCAGGTATTTCTTTGCTTGTATATAGATGTGATGACAGTCTACTTGGAATCATGAAATCGGTATGTATGCATGTACAAGCTATGGAAAAATTCATGATGTATTCTAGATACACCTCCTAATCTTTTTTTTTGTACAGAAAGAACTCAATGTTGGTGTCTATCTAGCATCTCTTGTTCGCCACGTATCATAAGTTATGATACTTGGCATCCAAGCATGGCTTACCTCTTAGACCTAGAAATTGTGCATCCTCTGGTTCATTCCACGTTGTGAACGCAATCAAAATTAACAACCAGGAATAGTGGAATTACATGCCTTTGTCCCGTGCTTTAGCATAATCGATGAGGAATGGGTTAAGTAAAAATGGTTCCTAGCTCATTGATACCCCTTCTACACAGTTCTCATCCACAGTTATCACACTTGTGGGAACTTGGTCTTTCTTGCACTTTCTCAGCAACTTGCACATTAATGCTTGCATCACAATTATTATTGTTGGGTCACATATACTTGGTACGTCCAACCCGTGCACCCCTCTGGCCATGTGAAATTTCTCCCTAATGGACTCTGACGGAGTCTTTTCATTCTTTTTTTTGCAAGCCTCAAGGTGGGATCTTCCCCTGTGACAATAACCTTGTGATTCGAGCAATGAGATCTATGTTTATAGAAATTGGCATACCCAACCATAAGTAACTGCCATGCATACAGATTAATATCATCTTGACATATGCATTCACATATTGGCTCATGTCGAAGTGTGGAATGTCAAACATATTTAAATATGCCTGCTCGTTCCAACCCTTTGGACCATACCTTTGGCAAATGTATAGTTTGGTTCATCATTGGATCTATTTTCAGTTCCAAGTATTTGCTCAGTGCAAGTTCAGGGAACTTCGTTGTATATGTGATGTTGTGGTCCACATATCTCAGTTGTAGCACCTCGCCTATAATATCCTCATCAATGATGACCCCATATGGGATTTCAAGCATCTCCAATGGATACTTGGAATAATTCTTGATCCAAGATAATCTAACGAATTCTCACAGAGGTCTAGCAAGATTTAGAACACTCATAGATGTCCCAGGGGATCCATAAATGATTAAAACTTGATTGTCTCAAATCATCCTAAAAATGCCACCATTGCATAGAGCTCATCATCAGCTTTCCAATGACACAAATGGGAAGTCAAACGGAGTTCATATGAAAAATTTATAACTGATAAAATTTTAGTCAAAGCTGGTAAAATTCAAAGGTCAAAGTGGAAAAAAAGGTGACACATGTCACCACTACAAGGGTGACACATGGCACATGTTTATTGGCAATTTACTGGGAAGATCTTACCTCTTGGTGGACAAATTACATGTTGACAAGTGGTCTAATCATTTGTTGACAAGTGGCATTGGATAACAATTGAGAGGTTTCCACGTGGTAGCCTCCCATTGCCCTATATTGGAAAGGTTATGTAAAATTTTGGGAGTCAATGGGGGTCAAACCCATGACCTCCCAAATCCTTAACACAAGCCTCCCCTATCATCGTGCTATAGCATGAGTCTTAACCAAACTATTTGTTAAATTTTATTCGTGCTATAGCATGAGTCTTAACCAAACTATTTGTTAAATTTTATTTGAATTGTATTAAGTTTCATGTGGGGGGGGAGGGGTCTAGGGCCAAGCCCTGAGCCCTTGGTTAATGTACTATTTCATATGACCACAATCCAAATTGTGTGGAGGGGGATAACCATATTATATTCCATATATAACCACTACACCAAATATTACATATGGTTATAACCATATGTAACAAAACTAAGGGATGTTCCAATGGAAGAGAGGATCATGGGGATAGAACCCCCTACCTCCTCTAAACTTAGCCACAGTTCTAACCAACACGCCAAACCATCCACTTATTCTGGAATGCCTCCAAATTTAGAATTAAGTTACAATTTGTTGTGGACAAGGGGGTAGGGTCGTGGCCTATTTAATGGCATGGATCCCAATACTTGTACACACCTCTTGGAGAACACATTCCAATGTGCATTGATCCTAAGGTACATAGTGCATTTTTTTACGTGCTAAGTTTATGTGTTGCATGGAAAAGCGTTCCATAGGGTATATTGTCCACACCTAGGAAAGTTTATACTCGTTGGATTCATTTTTTTGCAAGGATTGTGAATATGAAGTATGTTTTGTGATCAGAGGTTATTTGTAAAAGTGTTATCTCAGTTTGTCATGTATGAGACACATAGTCTCGTTATATGTGTAAAAGGATTTTTTCGGCCCCTGTTCAGAATTTGGCCGAATTTATACTCAAATTTCTCATAATTTTGCAAGGAATTCAATGGTAAACTCCTTTTATGTGTTTGAGCAGTAGAATTAAAGAGAGTTCAATAAATTGGCTTTTTATGCGCCATATTTTACTATAATTTGGTATTTTGAGATGATGGAGAAAAGTCATGCTTTATAAAGGGACTTTGAAGATGAAGAGATATATTTCATCCATAAATGTAATTTGAGTTCTTTTATTCTCTAATGTATTATCTCATTATTATTTAAGTTATTCATCAGTATTAATGAAGTTAATGGAAAAATAAGCATATTCACATGTGATTTTGCAAATAGTCATGTGATATTCATTCATTGAATCTGGTTTGATGTTTATGTGTATTTAAGAGTTAATTTTACACCTAAGGATTTTTGGATCAATTTGGTATCAAAGCTAGTTTTGACATTTATTTGCAAGTGAATGCTTACAAGGTCCAAGTTTAAGCGAGTTGAAGGAAATTTTTCAAGTTATAACCCTGAAATTGTTTCAAGAAGATTCACTTGAAGGAAATAAATGGAGCATGAAGATGTTCTTTCTGAGGTTGATAAGGAGTTTTGAAAAATGTTCCTTGAGATGATAGCCATGGTGAAGGAATTGTGGGAAGACTTAGAAAAGAAAAGAGAAACTCCTCATCAAAATGAAGGTGGTCCAATTGAACCAATGGTAAAAACTGAAGCAGTTGAAGGAGGAGGAGAAGGTGAAGAACCTCCAGGGTCTCCTTCATTCTCATCATCATCTTCTCCTGATGAAAACAAACATTCTTCTCATAAGAGGAAGAAGGATTCTAAGAATTGTTCTCATTCTTGTGATCTTCCTTTGTTAAAGCTAGATGTAAAGTTTGATTTTTTTACTTATGATGGAGAGTTGAATGCAGAGAAGTTGGATAATTGGGTCAAATAGATTCAAGTGTATTACAGGGTACAAAAAATCATACAGGACACTTCAAATATACAGTTGGCTACTCTTTTCCTGAGTGACACAGCTTTGATATGGCAGGAGATTCGGACATAGGTTGATCTTATTCAACATGGTAAAATAATTTCTTCATGGATTGAATTTATTGTTGCTTTAAGAAAGAAATTTTATCCTTTAGCTTATATGCAAACATTAATGATTTCTTCGCAACATCTAAGACAAGGAAAAGGGAAAAATGTTCAAGCTTAGACACAGGAATTAAAGAGGAAGGAATTGTCTTTGGGAATTCCATTACATACTCTTGAGACTCTTCTAAAGTATATTGGTGGTATGCACTCATATATTTTCCATAATATATTGATGTTTAATCCTACTAATCTTGACGAAGTATCAATACAAGATACACATCTTGAATCCAACAAAGGAAAACCTGTAGAGGATGTGTCAGAGGAACCACATGAATTCTAGGAGCATTCGAAGGGAAAAGGGAAGAGTAAGAAGATAGCTACAGTGAAAAAGGATGAAGAGAAGAAGCCTACATGTTCTCATTGTGAGAAGAAAGGACATGATGATAAGAATTGTTGGAAGCTGCATCCAGAATTGAAGCCAAAGTGGGCTCAACCTAGGAAGGATAAAAACAAGACCATGACCATAGTGCATGATCTTGGATCAGATTCTGAGGATGAAACCAAGGTTACAACTATGAGCATCAAAGGTAAATACTTTGTTCCAAGTTTTAGTTCATGCATTTCTTCTACAAAGTACAAAGTGATCTCCTATGGAAGGAAAAAAAAATACCTATTTCATTTATGAGTTATCAAAAAGAACACTAAGATTCATACACTTGTTGATAGTGGATCACAAGTGAATCTTATTTCAGAAAAAGTTGTTTATAATTTGGTTGGAAACTAAGCCTCATCTAAGACCATATCCTTTGGGTTGGATTTGTGATAATGATCAGGTACATGTAACTAAACAATGCAAGTTACGGTTCACGAACACGTCTAGTTTCATTGATGAGGTAGAGTTAGACATTGTTCCACTCGGCATTTGCGGGATGGTTTTGGGAAGTCCATACTTGTATGATAGGAAGGAAGTTTTATACAAGGAGTGGAACAATTATCATATTTTCAAGGATAAGATTGATTTCATTGTAAGAGCTCATCAGATGAAGACAAATTTGACAGTTGTCACTACACGGAACATGCTAGCTAATGCTAGTATTCAGGATCCATATATATAGCCTACGGTTGAAAGTAGAATAGATCCTTTTGTTGATGTCGTTCATGTTAAGAAGTGCATATATGTTGATGGTTAATTGTGTTTTGCATCTGTATATTCATTTTTTTATCAGTTTATTACTAAATAGTTGAATATGGTTGGCTATTGCAACAATGAATGGAAGATTTTGTGAATTTAAGTGATCCAGGAGGATCTCGGTGGCCACCCACCTTGTCCAACTGTTATAGAAAGATTTGCCTCACCCTATGCAATCTTGCAGAGAGGGCCTTATTCCATTCCCTCATGAAAACTTAATTTCCCTAATTGATAAATCCAGAGACAAAAACAAACAAAAAATACACTTGTACGCACCTTGAAAGTTACACAGCCAGTGTACATCAGGATTTGTCCCAGAAAATCAAAATTAAATGTCAGGTTTCCATGTCACGATAGAATATCTCTGATCCTTGGCCTTCCATATACTGGAAATGTTCTGACTTGGCCCTTTAGTTGCATTTTGAAGGCTATAAAGAAGCCAATTCTGAGCTATGGAAAAGAGGAGAGAATTCAACTTTGAGAGCAAAGTTACTCTAGAGAAATTATTACTTCATTATTGAGTCTACATCCCTTTGTCCTTTAAGTCTGAACACAGTGTTCATCCCCCAAGCTCTTCCCTTATTGATGGAGAACCCCTTTGTCTCCCTTATATGAGCTTGCCTTTGGTGGAGGATTGAAGTGGTGGAGGCCCAGTTGGAAGGAACTCGGTTTCTTGGTTTCAAACCGTGCCGACATGGAAGTTTGTAATGTTTTCACTTCTGCTAATCATTTATTACTAGAAATAATCCTTTATCATCCAATTGATATCTTACAAATATATGTGTTATTATCCATGGGCATGTTTGTTGTGCATATTGATGGATTATGCTATCTAATGTGATAACCTATTATATCATCATTATATGCTTGCTCTTCTTGTTTTTTGAGAACTTGTTGCAGGTATAAAGCTTTGGGTTAAAGTGCTCAACAGTGGCCATCATCAAATGTTTGGACGAAGTAAGCCTCTTTCTTACTTCTCTTGCACATTATTTTATATAGCATATGCTAGAATTGGGTCGATTTCTACAGTCATACCTGTCTGTTGTGGTTCACCCTAGCCATAGAGAGATTTTCCCCATAACAGAATTGGCAACCATACTGGGGATGGATCTTATTTCTTAGGGTTTGAAGTACTTTTCTCCTTAGATTTCTCTTGTTTCTATTGTGGTTCTTGTCGTATCATTGCTTGAAAGCTCTTGTTCACTATGGGTCTGAGTTTTTAGCCTTTCTCCCTTGCCTGGCCTTGTTTCAAAGTATATACGTGCCTTTTTGCTTGACAGTCGCGTATACACATAGGTTGTCTCACTGCAAGTTGCATATATATGCTATGTTTGCTCAAACAGTCACGTACACCTTTTCTCCTTGCCTGTTTTCTTGGTGTGGTGTTTGTTGGGTGGGATTTGATGCTTATTGAGCCTTCTTAGGTCTCTATAGTGCCTGTTGAGTACCTGTGGGATGACAGGAAACCCTCTTTTGGTTGACTTTTTGGGCGAAGTTTTTCTCTTCATATTTTCATTTTTATTGTCCTTGTACATTGGGCTGGGTGTTTCATTGCTTGATATTATGCTTGAGTTATCTCTCTTTTATACACAGTAGGGCTATATATAAAGTTACTTTCTATTCCATGCATTTTGAGTTTCGATATATTGAAAATACAAAAAAATAGGCATTTTGCATTGCTTGGCATATTTTGTCTTTTGAGTTTTTATCATTATATTAGTGCATACAGTGAAAGATTGCATTTTTTCCTTCTGAATCACAGAGTTGAATTTGAAAATTGCATCACTTTTAGGAGCATATCATATATTAAAAGTTAAAGTTAGACTTTGCATTATTTTTGTATTTAATTTCTTACAGAATCATAACACCATGAGTTTCATCACCATACCTTTTTGAGTAATCACGGCCCTAAAATCAATTCTATAATTTAAAATTTATTAGTAACGATTTTATTTTCTAGGGTGCACAAACTAGCCTAAGATTTAGTGCCTTGGAATAGGATTTTGTGAGTAAACTTATCTGAGGAAATTAAATCAACATATGTGTCCGAGAAAGGGAGTTGAGAAGTCCATTGTATAATTGGTAATATCAAGAGGCTCCACTCACACCAGAGTTAATCACAAGGTCGTGCGAAGTTAGGTGAAGGGATATCCCCGGGATACTTGCTTAGCATCAGAGATATTTCTATGGATTTATTCATATTTGGGGATCTTTCTAGTGCCCATACCTCTGTGGGAGGTGGTTCTTTCAAGGTTTCAGGCTTTGCTACCCTGCCCTAAGATGATCTGGAATCATGATTGCTCGTCTATGCATCATTTATACAGTGGTTTATTAGGTTCTTGACTTAGGTATCTCATAGGTTACTTGTAGGGGTTATTCTGCTAGTGCCCTGGGTCAAATAGGGGTCGGACAACACACATCCTTTATGGAGGATTACCTCTCCAGGGGGATATGACCGATTGGTTGTTAAGCCCACGAGGGCCCCTATAACTAATTATGTTATCTCTGATATTTAGTGGGGATTCTTAGGTCCCTCTTGGATGAGACATACCTTCTTTATGGAGGGAGGCCACTCAACCACTTTACCTCGTTTGCATGCATATTGGTAGTTTGACTTTTGGTGCGATCTTTTCTTACTAGTTGGCCTTAGGATATAATTTCATCTTTATATTTTTAAGTCATCGTGGAGTTAGACCAGTCGTCCCGCCAGTCCCATCACCTGTTATAGTTACCACTGGATTTTGTGTCTTTACCTTCTAAAAGGAATAGAGTCATTATACGTGGTACACACACATCCACCATTCAGACTTTTGATTCTACAAGGATGAGTATTGAACCTAGTCTTCATAATTTTGGGAGCCCTTCAACTCCTATACCCACTATATTTAATGGAACACCTTTGAATCCTACAACCTCTATGGTCGTAGTGTCGGAGGCACCTATCATTACTATGGCTTAGCCTATATTTAATGCTCATGCTACCGCCTCAAACTCCTTTGGGTCTCTTGGCCACTCATCGGGCTACAATGTTCATTCCATCCCTATTTCTTCTAGTCCATTTTATTATGGTATTCCTAACTTCACTTCGCAGTTTTCGAACTCCATCCCAGCTTTTGGCCCTAATGCTAGCACTAGACTTGGGGGCAGTACACCTCCCTACACTCCTTTTTTATTTGGTGGATCTCAAATCCCTCAAATGAATTCTAATATGGGAGATATGTTTTCTTTTAACCCTAGGTCCAATCCTCCTACTTCTGGGTGGAATAGTCAACCTGGAAGACAAGCTTTGGCTCAAGTTTCATCTTACAATCCTACCTCCTCGGCGCATATTCCAACCAATAAATTTGGCATGAGGAATCTACCTCTATCCTATAGTTTCCAACCTGAGGGAGGTCAGTTTCACTCTTTGGGCAACCCCCAACCTAGATCTAATCCGGCTGGGGGAAATTTCTATAACCCTCAATAGAACATTCCAACTGGAATGATGCCCAACCAACCTTATATGAATCAGCCTGGAGGAGGGCCTTATAATGTTGGACAAGGCCATGGTGTTTACCAAAACCCTAGATGGCCTCTGAATATACAAGTGCAATCTTTCCCGGGAGGATGGGGCCAGATGTCACAACCCCCTCTCCCTTTTCTGGCCACGCTTAATCTGGCAGATTTGTCTAAGTTAATGAATGACCCTATGAGTCACAATCCTACATGGCCCCTGATCCCCACCAAAATTACTTCGGACATCCCAAAGTTCAAGGGTAAGAATGGAGAGGATCATGGCTATCACGTCACTACCTTTCACCTTTGGTGCTCATAAAACTCCCTTAATGATGACTCTATTCATTTGATATTATTTCAATGCACCCTCATCGGGGTTTCTACAAAATGGTATATTGAGCTACCCATGGGGGAATATGGGACTTTTAGTCAGTTGGTAATGGTCTTTCTTAACCACTTCTAGTTACCCATTCATTATGATGTTGGCTTAAAATTGTTTTCAACTTTATGCCAGGTGTTGTGAGGGGGAAATCCCTCTACAGACTAGCACATAGGGTTTTAATATGCATGCAGAAAAGACCTAAAGACTCCTACTTTCTACCATCATCCTGGACCTAATCCCCATTATTCTTAAGAAAATACATAGTTAAGAATATCAAGTGAGCATACCTTATTTCGGGCATTTGATGTCGATCCTTCTTTATGCTTGATCTCTCTTTGACTGCAGCTCTCCTCCCAAGGCTGACCTGCATTCACATAAGACAAACAAATAAATCCAAATGCATTTGATATATAGATTAACAGGTTAGAGATTCAATCAACATATGTGCAATAAACCATGAAAACATCATATGGTGTGATGGGAAAAGTATCTCTTTATTATTAACTTCAACAAATCAACTTACAATGATGAAGCCAACCACTGCTCCATGAACCTGGTCCTAGGCTCATCTTCAACTGTCCTCCAACTTCTTTGCTCTATATTTCTCTTTGCACGAGGATGGCTAAAGGGTTGGGAAAAAGGGAATGTGAAATCGAGTATAGTTTCTTTACTATGATTCTCCTCTTCCAAATGGGACCCCTAACCCTTCTTTTATAGGCTAGAAGAAGCTAGGTATTTGGTTGAACCCTCAGCCATGCATGGCTAGAAGGTTTAGTTAACTCACCCAAATTTGTGTGTTTCGTCGACAACTTTCCTTTTTTCGTGCTTTTGTAGGTACACACTGGCTGTTTTGGATCAGCTATATGTGCTTTATCTAAGGGTGACTCATTATGTTGCCAATAAAGAAAATGCTTTTCCCTTCCTCTTTTTGGGGTATATTTGATTTTTTTTTTTTATTTAGTCTTTTTCACTGATTTTGGAAAAGGAATAAAAGAATGTTATGTTACAATGGAGGAACGAGTGTTACAAACATACAAGTTCAAGGCGGAAGGACAAGACTGATGTTCAGAGAAATGACACTCGAGAAAAATACTCCAGGGGGCAAAGGTGTCAAGATGCAGAGGCAAAGTGCTACAAGGCTTGCGTATAAGGTATGCTTCAGATGGTTCAGTTGAGAGAAACATGGAACCGGCATTAGACCAAAGACGCAGGTATGCAAACGCAGCTAACAAAACACACAATGGTAACATCCTTCGATGTAAGTTTAATGAGCCCAAAGAAGGTAAGCTCAGTTGTTTTTCATATTTAGAGAGTCTGAAAAAAAAAGTAAAAGGAGACTCCATTGGGGTACCTTTTTCGAAGGCAGTCTAGTTGGTTCGAAAAAGGGGTAAACTAGCACCGACAAGACATCTATTCAAAACCATTTTAACAAGTGTGATAAAGACAAGATCACTCAAACATTTTTTCATTTTTAAGGAGTCTAAAAAAATCTTAACTATGGACTCCGTCAGGAATATTCTTCTGGACCATTTTAACGAGTGTGAAAGAATAAGGTCACTCGGCGATCATTTCAATTTTAGGAAGTCTGAAAAGAGCTTAACTATGGACTCCTTGGGGGTTCCTTTTTTGTAAATTTAGTCCCTCAGGCCCGAAAAAGGGTTAAAATGATACCTGAGAGTACTCTTCTAGAGAACTAAAGTTCCTTAGAGCATACCTTTGTTCGTACAGTTGACCATCCGAACCAAAAAAGGGGTAAACTACCATCGGATAGACGTAACTTTCAAATTTTAGTTTAACGAGCGTGAAAGGCCACAAGATCGCTCAACAATCTTTTCTTTAGAGGGTCTGAAAAGGGCTTAAAAGAAGACCTATTGTGTCTTTTGGGAGTCTCGAGGGTGAGGTCAAGAGTGAAAAGGAATCATGCAAATGAGGCTCAAACTCATAATCAGGAAAAACAACAAGGACTCCCGAGCCTACAGTGATTAAAGACAGCATGGACACCATAATGCCACCAGGATCTACCTAGCGCATCCATGTTCTGGTAAGCTCTACCACCAACTTGTGACACTTCTAAAGTAGCAATGATGGTTCTGTGTCACAACCTTATGGGATCGATCCTATGGAAAATGGATAAAGACAACAAGATACAAAATTCGAGGAAACCTATCCTACATGCTCAAGTTGATCATCTGAAATTTTTCCACGGACCGTCAAAAGTTACCCAAAACTCCAAAAAAATGTTTGGATACCCGATATACCCCTCCAACATAACTTTTGAATCACTCTAAATGGTTTTTGGTATGAAAAACATGATAAGGGAGCCCAAAAAAGTGACAAAAAGAGGCCAAAAGTCTATAAATAGAAGCTAGCAGCTCATTATCACCATAGTTGATTTGGAAATTGACTCTGCAGCCAAAAAAAAACCTTTGATAAAAGTGGTGATTCCGGGAGCTACAGTGGATGAGACGTCTTAAAAAAATTTCCTTGCCCTGTAAACTCTGAAGTTGAAGAATTGTGTGTGGGGGAGGCAACTGAATTATTGCCTCAACCTTGAGAGGATCGACCATGATCCATGTTGTTGACACTATGAAACCCAAAAAACATCCTGATGTTATGCAAAAGCTACACTTGTTTGGATTCAAGAAAATCTGGGAGTAGCAACAATGCTCAAAGATAAGTCAGAGGTGTGTGGGATGATTCATTCTCTTGTGAGATCGAGATGCTAAATCATCTAAATAGGCCTCAATTATATGCTTGAGGTCATGGAAAGCAAAAGACATGGCTCGCTGAAAGGTCACTCTAGCATTTTTGAGACCAAAGGGCATCTTACGATACGTGAATGTACCCCATGGAAAATTGAATGTTGTTTTGTGATAATCTTTGGGTTTGATTTGTATTTGATTATATCCCAAAAAACCATCCATGAAAGAGAAGGCCTCGCAACCTTCACATTCATCAATTATCTGGTTGATGAATGGTGTGGGAAAATTATCTTTTGGACAAGCCTTGTTCAAATCATGGAATTCTGTACATACACAAATCATGCCTTGTTTTTTATT
Source organism: Picea engelmannii (assembly GCA_009831015.1). Taxonomy (NCBI): domain Eukaryota; kingdom Viridiplantae; phylum Streptophyta; class Pinopsida; order Pinales; family Pinaceae; genus Picea; species Picea engelmannii. The sequence goes on along the minus strand of ML796789.1, from coordinate 138,242 downwards.
GACTGGCATAGGATTTGAAACCCATTGGGTCAAATGGATAGGATAGATAAAACCGGATTTTAGCAGTTTTTCAACTTCAACCTTAATGGCTTCTTCTTTCCTAGGATTAACTAGACGAAGCTTCTATCGAACAGGCTTGGCATCTGGATAAGTTGTGATTTCATGTTCAACTATTTTTGGATCTATGCCTGGCATTTCCTCGTAAGACCAAGCAAAAACGTCACAGAATTCTTTAAATATATTTGTGTATATTTGAATCTCTCTGGGGGAGTAGTCAGCTTCGAAGAAAACATTCTCCACGATGCCAGGGGTTCTGGAGATATTGATTGGTATGGTTTCAGCGATAGTTTCCATATTACCCTCAGCATAGACCTTGTGTGTAGATAAGGGATTAATAAGACAAGGCGTATATCCATTCATAGTCAAGGTAAATTCTTCGGCTTCGATTCTGCTTAACTCTGGGAGGAAGTATGATCTGTGATGAAGATCATCCCATGGTTTTTCCAGACTAGTCATTGCTTCAACTACTGCTTCGTCATAGGGAAAGACTAAGTCTAATGAATCGGTGTCAGCGAGAGAACCTTGAGCCCAAATAGGCTCTAGAAGCGGATCTAACTCTTGTGCAGGAGTTAGATCTGTATTGGCTGAAGCTTGCTAGACTAAAGAGTACACTACCTCAGCTGCGGACAAGGGCATGGACACCCGGGTGCCCTGTCCCATCCATCGTGGTCGATGGGGAAGGAAGTATCCACAGATCATTGAAGTAAGTCGTGCGAAACGATGAAACTTGGAAAATCTCAACCTTATGGTGGTTGGATATGAACCTACCATCGCCTTAAGGGGGTGTGTAATTGAAGGTACCCATCAAAGATGGGCACAAACCAACCTCTATGTTGACTACGCTTGGTTGAGGATTATCAATCATCGGGACCGTGGACACCCCCAATGAAGGGTCAGGTCTAGAGAAAGACAAATGATCAATGGTCACAATATGGTCCTTGTGTGGAAATAACAAGACCTGAAACACTGTAGCAACCATTGCTTGCATGGCATAAGTCCAAATCCTTCCTAACAAGATATTGTAGTCAAGGGACGCATCGACTACTTCTACCTCGATGCACACAGTCGTCCCGCCTAACTACACGGGAAAAGAGGGAATGAAAACATGTGGTCGGAACAAACGACCGTCGAAAGAAGTGAGAAGAGTAGGTGATGGAGACAAAACAAGCTGGCCAATGGCCTTCCAACATGCCAACGACATAACGCATGTCGAGGCACCCTCATCAACCACCATGTGAAAAATATTTCGAGTAAAAGTTTTTGTGGGGTAAACCACTACTATCTGAAACGCTACGCGGTAAGGCAGGTGAGGTTTTAAGTCAGTTGTATCCAACATGATGGTACCTAGATTACAAGTCTCAATAGATCCTAAAGAGGTTAACAAAGATTTCCTCTAGGAAGGGAAGCTTTGGAGGACCTCCAAAGCACACACCGCACAAGGGGTTTGAGACAAATCCTCCACCAAAGAATAGTTATGGGTGGCCCTTGCGTTTGGGTTGTGAGAATCTTTTTTGAATGTGCCTTTTGGGATGTGTGTCATTGTTTCACCCAAAGTCTTCTCAATCTGTAGAGGAAGAGATGGGAGTTCGGCTTCTTTTCCCTTCTCAGAAGTGCGTGTTTTATTGTAGTCATGCGCTCTAGTTGATAGAAAAGCATCACCCTTCATCATATACACATTCATAGATGCGGGATTGTTCGATGACGGAGAGGGTCCTTGGCTGCCCCCTTCTACACTTGTAAAGGTTTGGGTTAGGTTTTTCCCATGCTGAAATGGATTGGTTAACACAGCATGTTGTTGTTGTGTCACAAACGTTTGGGCCTCTGCAAGCCGAGGACATCGGTGGGTCGGGTGGTCTTCTACACATAGGTTGCATGGATACCTCACCTTCCATTTCTCATTGTTTCCCCCGCCAGCATTATTAGTGGGTTTCTTAAACCCCTTACCGTTCTTTCATTTTTTTTTCTTTCCTTCAGGTTGTTGGGTGGCCTTTGGATTTGTCGATTGCACTGTGTGTACATCCAACGTTTTAGTAGGGGGAGCATCCAAAATAGTAGTTTGGTTAGCTGTTGTGTGTTGTATAGACAATTGTTGCAACTACTTCATCAGTTGCTCAGCGGGCTTTGTTTGTGTTGAACTAACAATACCATCAGCATGTGGTCCAGCTCTCTGTCTGGTTTTATCAAGTATTGAGTGTGGCGCATTTGGCAAGATCTTGTATAATAAACCAGACTGAGAATAGATGAGCTCAAGTTGTTGAGCTCTCATGATGGCGTCTTCTTTGGAAAACACTCATGATGTCATGACGTCTTTGGATAATTGTGGGACCAAAGACTTAAGGAACCACTCGAGCAGGAATGCCAGTGGGACTGGCACCTTAATTAAACTCTTCCAGCCTCTCCATTCTCAGATCTGATCAGAGATATGGTCCACTTTTTTCTGTGAGAAATTGGCTAGCAATTCTATGCCAGCGTCGTATCTCACAGGTAATTGGAAATAGTTTAGGAAGGCCATTACCAACTCGTCGAAGGAATAGTGTCTTGAGCGGTGAAGCTCAATGTACCATTTCGCAACACTCCCAATGAGAGTACGTTGAAACAATCGCAACTATACGGAGTCGTCTTTCAACGAGTTAGATGAGCACCAAAGGTGGAAGGTAGTCACATGATCGCTTGGGTCTTCGTCAGGCTTGGCCTCGAACTTTGGTATGTCCGAAGGCAACTTCGTCGGCATAGGGGGAAAAAATGGATCATGACAGATAGGGTCATTCAACAACCTTGTCAATTTTGGCAAATGCAAGGTTTCCAGGAAAGGTAGTTTGGGTTGTTGGTGATAACCTGGGAAAAAGGGACCTAGATTTTGACTGGCACCAGGTTGCCAGGAAAATTTCAGCTGTTGGCCTGGGTTCTGGTAAAAACCATGGCCATGACCAGTGTATAGATTCTATGTGTGAGGAGACATCATCGGTTGATTCCCAAAATAGGACGTATATGGATGGCCCTGCATTACATTCGGAGGACTTTAAGAAGGATTGCCCCATGTCGATCCCATGGGGATAGGCATAGTACCTTGTCCAGGGTTCCATGGATTGTGGAAGTAATTGTCCCAGATCAGCATTCCTGATGAGGGAATGGATCCCTGCCAAGAATTCCAAGGCCCTGATGTGGAAGAAGTTCTTGGGTTTGCCCCCTGTGTAGGAATAGTACCCTGCGTAGGAATAGGTTGTCCGAAACTGGGATTGCCTCCAGTCGGGGAAAGAAGCTGATGAGAAGGCATTGTTACCAAACACACTAAACAAATAAAATGGTGTCAAACCTACCAGTATATTATGTGAAGGCGGTCCTTGACTCCCTGCTCCAAATAAACTATGGTGTGCATGTGGCCTGATGGATTGTTCATGCGTGCCACCGAGGGAAGGGGATGAAGGAGGTATATGACCTCCCCCATAAGGGAAAGAATTAAAATGAGATAAATTTCCCCCCATGTGGCCTTGCAAAGGAGCGTTAGAGCTCCTTGCCCCCAAACCTAAAGTCTGTGAAGTGGAGTAGGAAAGTACAGGACTTGTACCTGAGCTAGGCATCATGTATGAGAACAGAGGGTCTGTCACACTTGGTGTGAAAGGGTTTGTGGCCATTGCCATAGATGGGATTGGACCACTGTGTGAGGTAGAGGTGGTTGAGACCATGGTGGCTTAGACCGGTGACGGTGGGTTAGGAGGTGGAAACTCTCCTGTGGTGACAACCATAGTGGGAATTGAAGAATTCCCAGAGGGAGTGAGCATTTGTTTCCAATGTTGTGTGTGACATTGTCTGGCACTCGTAAGGGTGAATCAATACAATGAGGGGTGCCAAAAGATCAATGGTTGGAGTTTCATTTGGACCAAGAGATTTCATTCCAAATTCTAAACTGGTCATTTCATCCACATGTTGGTCGGGCACAATTTCTTGCGACCTGGTCGCTTCAAAAGACCCTTGTTGGTCTAGCTTTCACCTTAGGGGTGCCAGGGGTGGCTCCAGTGTAACTGGTGATAGTCCCAAAATCTGTCATGACCAGCAAAGCTCATGATGCTCCACTTTGTGAGAAGATCAAAGACACTCTAGGGCTTTCTATTCGTTCAAAAAACAACACACACTAAAAAAGTCCCTACAAGATAAAACAAGCAAACAATAAATTAATTGGAAGAACAATTACAACAACCAACACAAGAGCAACTTACCGATGCAAGTGAAACTCAAACATGGAAGCACCCTCCAGGTATACTCTGCAAAGTGGGGTCATTAAGGTCCTAACCCGCACATAGGTAGATCAATGTATTCGGATGTAATAAAGGTCAATATTAATGAGACCTTTCAATAAAATAGAATAAGGCGAATGTAAGAAGACCTAATAGAAGCTTCTGCTTCTAGAAGGATCTTCCTCTAGATGCTTCTCTTAATAGACATATTTAGTATAAATAAGGGTCGAGGGTATGAAAACCCTAGCTTGGAGATTATTTTAACAGAGTGTTGCTCGACTGGAGGTTGCCCCCTCAAAGAGGCCTATGAACATTGCTTTCTAAATCAAATTTCTTTTCTATTGCTATTTCGTATATCATTTCTATGTATTGTGAAGATTATGCTGGATATTTTACTGTTATTCTGCCATTTCTAGCATTTTATTTATGTTCTACATATTTTATATATCTCGTATCTTGCAAGTGGTATCAGAGCACTTTCCTTGGCAGAAATTGTGGGTATTTTTTTCCAGGGTAGAGACATATTCCGGCATCTTTAAGCCACAGAGATCTGTCGTTACGTGCATAAACCCGTGGTTGAGAGATTCATACACGTAGGAAATGCAAGTGGTTCTTAAGCGCACATCTTTTGGCCACCCTTGTGACCCCTGTTGGTACCCCTTTGAGTGGTAGCGCATCAGACAACACCTGTGTACGGATCAGCCTAGATTTCCTGAAGCCCTCTTTAGATAAACCTATCGGTCATTGGACTGCTATAGTGTCACCGAGAACAGCACTCGGGAATATACTCTCTAGTACCTGGGTAGTCGGGTAGTACGACTAAGGGTACGTTCTATCCTCCTTAGTTAGTGCCCTGAGATATTGGGCCGAGTACTACTGTTGGACCCCGCATGTATATCAGAGAGCTATAGCACAGGG